>SJVG01000848.1:0-16273 GCA_034774675.1 Scedosporium minutisporum
GGCGGGAGGTTCTGAATGGTGTTGATGGGAGACGGAGGCGTGGGCGGAGGGCGCGGGTGGTGCGGGGGAAGAGCATGGTGGGTGGTTGGGGTTGCTGTCGCTACAGCTCTTTTTATGTTGGTTTCATGGCCGGGCAATTGGTGACTGTTACTGAAGAGAGCTTCCAAGATCTCATGGCTTGGCGAGCAGAGGACTTGTGTCGCGACAGCATTGTGGATTGCTGACTACGGCGAATCTTCGGCAGAATCGTGAACGACAACTCAGTTGCGGCTCAGGATGACGACGAAGGACAAAGCGATCTTCGCCGAATTGGTCGAAATAATTGTCAATCCATTTTAGGATCGAATGATGCCGTGATTCCAGTGAGTATCGATCATTCCGAACGCCGTCCATGACCCCGGAAAGGTTAGAAGAAGTCCATCCAAGGCCGTGGCCTCGTTGCAAAAAGAAGGACTTTCCAAAAGATGCTAGGCTCATCCTTCTGCGCCTATCTGAGCGACTTCTTCAGGTGAAGCCACTTCTCTCGAGCCATTCATGTCCTCTTCTTGAGTTTTGCTAGGGTCATTGGGTTCTGCCTCGAGGTTGAAGTCTTTCCTCTACCAAGTCAACAATACTCGGCTCCTCTATTATATGCTCTCTCTCTCACTCTGCTACTAGCGTCTGAAAAACAACATTCCTCCCCGGTCGGCCTTCTCGGCTGCATGATCAACACCAACCGAGTAGCCTACTTCCCCACCTTCCACTCTTGCCCAAAAATCTGCATCCGCTTCTCCTCAAGCGTCAAATCCGCCATCCTTCTTGTCTTCATGGGCCACTCGGCAACCGATGCCTCTGTTCCAAAAGGTAGAACACAAAGAATTCGACTTCTCAGGCGGGGAACGCCGGGACTTGTTAGCGTAGACGCACAGCAGGTTGCCGGTCGTGGCGAGTAACTCGCAGTGGTGTATGATGTGTGTGGACTGGGAGGAGAATGTGGGGTTCTGGATATACAGAATCAACCTTACGCTCGAGAAAGGATGAGGGTTGTAATTTTGGGAGTGGCGTTACGCGGCGGCCTAGCCAGGTGGGTGTTATGACAGCTGCATTGGTCTATCCGACTGAGGCCAATGTGGTTCAGACGCAGTATCACGGTTACTGAGGACCAGCCGTGTGTCTTATCAATATATCGGAGACATCTGGGGAGCACCACGACACTATCTTCTTTTCCTTAAGCCTGCGGGTAACTGTGCACTCAATAAGGATGTAACACATGTTAGCCATAGTTAGGACCGAGAAATGGCAGATTGAACGAATACATCTAAAACAAGAAAACATGTCCGGGAAGATATCGTACCTGTCTCTGTCCGCATTCCATGGCTATCTCGGTCCTAGGACTCAATAATCTGGAGACCAAACGATATCCTCAACGAAAAATAGACCACGCAGAGTCAACTCTGGTAGCACAGGCTCGGATGGCGCCAGATTCCGCTTTCCTGCAGCTCGCACTAGTGCAGATTGTACGATTCATATCGCCTTAAGTCAATAGTTGGGTGTGGTTTTGAGATATTTATTTAGCCGGTCCCGCCATGGATATCATAGCGTCTATGGTTCGAGAGTTCCTGGCATGCTCTGTACTATCTTCGGGCGGTATAAGGCCGTGTATCGCGGTATTTCGGTTTCCCGCCTTGTCCAGGTAAGACTCGGGGCATTGCTTCTCTTGAAACAGTAATAGTAGAGGGTGCTGACATTAAAGTGACAGCGCAGCGCCGACATATCATGATTGAGGTCGCATTCCTATGCCCCTTATTCATTCCGGGTTCGGAGGGAAACCCGGGTTTTTGTCTCACTTGAGGACAAGAGAAATACTACCACGGGAGAGCCGGTGGATATTGAAGGTGTGACAGTGAGTTCTCGGCAGGAAGGGTCAGGGTTTGACTTCCAAAGCTGTATTTCTAGAATAGTTTCTATGATTGGGTTCCTAGAAGTCGGGAACGAAAAACATACACATACCGGTATACCGGCCGAAAATGGATTCCAAGCTCGCAGTCGAAGTTGCTATTCTTCGAGGAGGACGATGAAGAGCCCAGCGTTGGAGTGTTAGAGCTGAATATAATTCGCTGCCGTAGCTTTCCCCGACTCAGAAAATAGTTAATGAGACGTTGGATCTCTTATTCGACCGTCAAATCTACCCTTTAATTAGTTACGTACAGGGAGTTGATATACGGGTTTGCAATGGCTGGTTGATCAACTCCCTTGTCATTATCTATGCCTTCATTTAAGAGCCAATATTTTCTCGTCTTGCCGTCGGTAGCTCGTGAGAAATATCCTTTCCATCATGAAAGGCGATATGGTCGCAATTCTGAGTATCTCAACATCATCTCACTTTCTTTTGCGCACAGGAATAACTATAGGCGTATCAACCGTAAGGTTCTTTACGACGCAACTTACTCTGCAGCCGTGTCTAACCCTGCCCACTCATAAGACTGCGGGGTTGCGACATATCGATCTTACGACTGCCCTGGGCAATGACTCAATAGAGCCATGCCTCTCCCAAATCCCAGATATAGGGGCATTGACAGGTCCATTCTTATATGTCATTGGTGGGTGCCCGGATGACGCTTCGGCTCTCACTAGACTAAATTCCGGGGAGGAACCATGTTTGAAGCCGCTTAGCCGAAGCCGCCTTCAAGAGGGAATTTGAATTCGGCGCTATCACGGGAGGTTCCCCTCCCGTCCCGGTTCATCAGCATCTCGCACACGGGCGGCAGGTGGGAAACCAAAAACCAACTGCGCGGAATCCCGATCTGGGACCAAGCTGCGTATTAGACTCTGGGAATAACGTTTGACATGCTGCCTGACATGCGCGTCTTAAAGTTACCATTATCACGCGACTCGGTCGTGATATTCTCCGCGAACGACTCTTTGCTGCAATCAATCGTATAAGAAGGTTGGAGAATGCAGAAAGTAAATTTGCTTACATGCTATCAGACTTTCTGTCACATTTCCTTCCCCACCCCCTTTTCTAAGAGGACCTGTCAAGGGCCTGGTGCAAAGTTTGACATTGACAGGTCTCATGATTTTTAAAGCCCATGTCAGTTGGTAGTACTTGAGAACCCCAGTTTCCTATATGAAACATCTCCATTGATACTTGCTTCCGGCTCCATTTGATCTCCTAGAAGGGACGAGGAGAACGCGTACGCATCTCAGCTACAGTCGGTCTACCCCAGACCCGAGAGTATAAGGCATACGGGACATTCTTAACGCTAAAAGCTGCAGCCCTAAACAACCTCGGAGGAGATGTATTTCTGGTATTTTCGCAAAAGTCTCTCGATATTACTGTATAGAACGGAACAAGGTTTACATAACTCCCACTAGCCCCCGGAAGCAAGCCATGTCGATCGAGGGAAATTATGTGGTCTTGCGGCGAAGGTTCACGTCATACTTCGAAGGGTGAAGAAGGGAAATCATGAATTTCGTGATGATAAGCCTGGGCAGGAGCATCTGTTGGAGCAGAGATGACGGCTTTTGTTCGTTTCCCATTCGATGAAATCACGTAGAGCTCTTAGACTGCAAGGAAGCTTTGCCGAAGCTTCAGACTTATAAACGCTGGACTTCAGGGACCTCCCCTCCTGGCTCGAGAATTTGTTCTCTTCTCCTTCCCTTGGACCTCGATAACGAAAATCTAACGAAAAACACAAGTCAATGCCTGGCCTCCCAGCGTAGAATTCGTTGAGACAACCCGTCAAAACGCAACGGACAACAAATCACCAAGGCCCTCTCCCATAGGAAACCATCCCCAACAGAAGCAAAACATAAGGAAAAGAAAAAGGAACATAAAGGAAAAACGGAAAGAAAAGCGTCAAGATGGGTCTCTTTAGTGGCGCTGCCCGAATCCTCTCCTTCCTCGCCCGTCTGGGGGCCTTCATCTCCTCTGTCATCGTCCTAGGTATTCTGGGACGCATGTTCTGGAGGCTCCACCGCCTACACAGACACTATGGCAGAAAGCTCATCTACGTCATTTCCCTGGCGACGCTCAGCATACCCCTAGCTCTTCTCCTGTTGCTGCCGTTCATGTTCACGTTCTGGGCGTTCCCATTGGACTTTGCCTTCTTCGTCATGTGGATGGTCGCCTTTGCTCTGTTGACAAACGTATGGCTGATCTCTTGCTTCCCCATGGGCTTCCTGACAGAAAACGCTAACGCTAGAGGATAATAGTTGAGTCGTGGCTGTAGAGGCACCTGGCACCGTAGCTTCTGGGCTGCCGCCTGGCACGGCTTCCGGTGCAACCTGTGGCGTGCTCTCCTTGCTTTCACCTTCATTGCCGGCATCTGTTTCCTCATCAACTTCCTTCTTGGCCTGTACAAGACCCTTACTCGCAAAAAGGAGAAGTAAGTCCCAAATGTCCCTTTTTAAAAGCGAAACGTGACAGGAGGCTTGTGGCTAACAAGGACGTCAACCTTGGAATAGACGCCGCGGGGCCGAGCAAGCCATGGCGCAAACTGCGGCCTAAGAAATGTTGCCGGGGGTTCCTAGGCCCTTGCTAGTGACCGAGGCTCCGGAGATTTATAAGAGAGGCAACATCTTTACACCTTTTAACCTTGTTGGCGACCAAGAAAAACGAAATCGATAGTTGAGACTTGAAGGGCGGGAATTGCTTGGGTATTTGCAGTTTCCGCGGCTGGAAAAGGGATGTCTTTGGTGAAGTGTGACTCTCAACACAATGGAGATATTCGATGATATTCGTCATGTATGCGGAGAAAACGTGAAAACTGGCCGTACTCGGCTCCATTTAATGCGGTTCGATTATGGTCCTTTGTATTATCAAGGATGACCTGTTTCTAGGTTAAGCATCATTAATATCTTGTAGTTCAGCTCTTCAACTTGCACAAAAGGGTTATTCTTCTCAGAGAAGTTTCAGCTTTCTAAAGAAATGGAGCTACGTCCTAGATTGTTGAAGCGGTAGAATGGACGTCTCGAATATGGAGTAAAAGAAATTATTCAAGACTTATCTGGTCTAACAAAGGGGTATAATATGTAGAGCGAAAACAGATCATGAACCGATCCAAAACGGTCGAGGGTGCCAATACGTCATGAATCAGAAGGAGAAAGAGAAAGAAAAAGGTCAATGAGGAAGTGAAAGACCATCAGAAAACCCACAAATCGATCAACTCCAACTCTCATCTCCCCATCCTCCCCCAGAGTAATCCGCAACAGGCTTCTTCGCCATCTTAGCCCTAAATTCTGCGTTCCTCTGCGCCACTGCGCCCGCCGGCCCTGACGACCCAGTCGAAAGCACACTCACGCGCCGGCTATCCGCCGAGTCAGCCGAGCTAATCTCCGAGACCATGCTCTCCCGTACGGAGGGAGAGGGTAGCGCGCCGGTAGGAGGGCTCGCAGACCTGCGGCCCGCGAACAGTGGTGCTGGTCGTAGGCTGTCGTGTCTGATCACGGCAACTGCCGCCGCGGGAACTCCGGGACCACCGGGGGCTGGCGCCACTTGGGATGGGGCTTGGGTGTTGAGGACTGGTGCGGCGGGAATCGGCACTGGGACCTGGGACGGATGTGGACCTTGATCTTTGGGCGGAGGTTGAGGCGCACTGGGACCCGGCTGGTGTAAGCCCGGCGCTTGACCCTGCGTAACCGGCACTCTAGACACCTGAACAATCTGTGGCTTCATGACAGGCTGCGCCTGAGCTTCGGAGACGTCCATGGTCGAAATCGACCCTCTGTCGGATTCGGTATTCTCATGAACAAGCCTCTGGGGTTGGGTCTGGGCTGTCTGGGTCGTGGCAGACACAACCGAGTTCGATATAGAGTGCGTTCTCTGTCTTACAGAGTCGGGCGATGGAGGGGCAATCTGGGTACTTTGCGGGCTTCCAGGTGGTACAGGTCCAGCGGATGGTCCGACATTTCCGGCAGCGCCAGGAGCTCCGGAGTGAGGCCCCTGATGTCCAACGGGATACGCCAATGCAGAAGGTACCTGCACCATCTGGCCAGGAACGGCGCCAGGGGCATAGATGAACTGTGGAGGCGGCATCTGCTGGAACCCAGACGGAACCAGTTGCGGCAAACCCGTGGATTTGGCGAGCTGCTGAGGATATCCTGGCGGTTGGTATGTGAATGCCTGGGCCCCTATACTACTCTGCATCCAACCTGTAGGCTGGGGAGGTGGTATCTGCGGCTGTGGAGGCGGCGTCTTCTGCAGCGTCTTACCAGACTTCAGGAACTTGGAGTACCACCTCGACTTATCCTTGCTCTGCGGCCCTGGGACTGTCGGCGTTGCTGGGGGACTGGCCATACTCTGGGGCAGAGCATTGGGGAATGGGATGGGTGGTTGGGCGAAGATTCCCGGCCCACCCGTTTGTTGACCGTGCTGCAGGGGAATCTGCTGGCCTTGTGGCAGCACTTGTTGGAACTGTCCCGGGATCTGCTGAACTGGGTAAGGTTGTGCAGCCTGCGTCGGCTGTTGCGGGGTTCCCTGGAAAGAAGTTTGAGGCACTCCAGGCACTCCATGGGCCGCTAACTGGGGCGGCCCCTGTAGTCCTGTTTGACCTTTAGGGTGCACCTGAGGCAGTCCTTGAGCTTGAGGGGCCGCTCCGGCTTGCAGTAGCGATTGTCCATCCGGAGAAGCGGGACCACGCAACTGCACGGGAGGCAACGACAACCGGTGGTTACTCGACGGCTGGGACAAAGGAGACGCAGCTCTGAGCTTTCCGCGGGCAACTTCCTGCTCAGGATGCTCTCGAATAGAATGAAGCTGGTGACCGAGGGGTGAATCTTGACCCGGTGTTACTTGGGTAGGGGCAGCTTGGACAGGGACAACTTGGCCAGAAGCAGGCTGCGCGAGTTGCACGGGGCCGTTCTGAGCGGCCGCAGTAGGCGCCGCATTAGCGGGGATCTTCCGTTCTAGCGGCTCCTTGGCAGGTCGTGGAGGGCTTGCCTGATGCTGCTGTGGTGTCACGGGCTGCACTGGAGTCGAACCCCGAGGTGGGGTTTGGGTAGCTCGATACATTTGGGCTGTTGCCACGGACACAGATTGTGATCGCCGAGGAATGTTCTGCACCGGTGGCAAAGCACCCGGAATCGGACCGCCAGGTAGCGGCTGGGGCCCAGACTGGAGGAGTTGGCCCTGATTACCTTGGCCCCTTAACAATTGCATCATCTGCTGCGGCGGCAACGAACGTCGCCTGTCGGCACCATCCTGTACTACCAGTCGCTGCTGGAGGGGTCCACGAGGTCTAGCATCGGGTTGCGGTTGCGGTGGAAAGTAAGAGTCCGTCTCAGACTGCGCTCCCAACTGGTTAGTTACGGGTGTTCCTCTGGGATCCGCAGGACCCCCATTCCTAGGCACCTGGATACCTGGAGCTGCTCTATGAGCCAATTGGTTCTGACCTCGGGTATTGAATTGCGGCGAGGGAGACGATCCGACGGATAACGTAACTGGTGTCAGAGCCCGTTGTGCAGAGCTAGGTGACACGCCGACTACGGAAGGCGGGCTCGGCGTCGGAAGGGGATGTCCAGGATACGCACCGCCTGAAGCTTGAGTCGGCGGAATTCCGTTTCCGGGGCTTACAGCCCTAGGGATTTGCTGGAGATGCGGTGGGTAGGCAGGAGGAGTGATAATGGTGGAGGGTATCTGGGCCTGATTACCTGCAGGGGCGCCTTGTTGGTTCGTCTTTTGCTGATGGACAGGCGAAGTCTGCCCTTGTGGACCAGTAATGGCTTGAACAGGAGGTCTTCCAGAAGCCAAAGTCGTGGGGACAGGTGGGCCTTGGCGCACACCAGGGACAGGCGGATGAGGATGAGCTACTATCGCATGCTGATTTGCAAGCATGTGGGCAGGTAGTGAAGGAATACGCCCGCCTTGCTGAGCCACGATGTGGGGAGTTACGCCCCGGGGTAGAAGCTGAGGAGCTCGGGGCCCGGGTTGGCCTTGGACTCCTGGGTGCCGCAGCGCAGGATGTCCAGTAGCCTGGGGTCGTCCTAAGCTTTCACTGGAGGGTGGGTGCGAGGTCGGCAGCGAATTCGAGTGGGGACGTTGCTGGATCCTCTGGGCGTGGCCGATTGGTAGGGAGGCTTGTCCAGGTGCTGGCCCAGGCATCGGAACATGCGAGAGGTGGCGCTGCTGCTCCTGGTTACTATTCAAAACTGGTCCAGGTACACCCCGGGGTTGCGTAAATGCCTGGTGCTGCGCATGTCCTTCAATGTGAGATACTTGGTTGGGCATCGTCTCTGCTCGCTGTATTCCTGTACGTGGGTCGACCGGCGGACTTAGACCTTGTCCAAACCCCCCTGGCGGTTGTGCCTGACCAATTTGCATCGGGTGGTGTGGACGAGGATGTCCCTGAGGACCATGCCCCGTCATTGCAAGCTGCTGAGGACCAAGACCCTGGTGGAAAGACATCGGGCGCTGGCCGGGTGTCGGCCGAGGGTTGACTTGACGCGGCGCAGGTTGTCTGCCTGGTCGAAGAATCGAGGGCATGCCGGCGATTGCGGGAGGTCGAGGAAGAGCGGCGGCTGTACCTGGGGGAGCTGAGACGTTGTCCTTCGCCGGCACGGGGGGTGCTGTGCCGGCTACATCACTCGGTGGGTTAGGAGGCTGCAGGACCGATTGTTGGACGAGAAGTGGGTTAGCCTGAGAAGTGTCTTGACCAAGATCCAGCGGTACCTTTGGCGGAGCTACAGGAGGGGTTAGAATGGCAGGTGCGTCCGCTTGAGTGATTGGCTGCGACGGTTGCGAGGTCATCACAATCGATACTTCATCCTGGCTAGCAGTGACTAGGTTCCTATGCGTCGTTGCTTGGGTCGTTGGTTGGCCCTCCATCGGCGTTCCCGACCGGGAGGTAGGTGGTGTCATGCCAGGAGCCCAAGGCTTGAATTTTAGCGGTTGGGATCCCGCATTAGTAGGCTTGCGACTGATTTTAAACTGCTGCTGTGGAGCGGCGGCTTGGGGGGCAATCGCAGGAGTAGCTTGGGGTTGAGCGGACGGGCCAGGGCTTTGGACAGTAGGCGGCGGGATTACTTGGCTTGCTGATGAAGGTACTGGAGGACTGGGCGTCTGAACGGGAGCAGGGGACGAGGGGTGGAAGGGCGCAAATGTACGCGGTTGATCAGCGCCTTGTTGGATGGGTGGTTGCGAGGTTAATACTTGAACGGGAGCCGAAGGTCCCAACGGAGTTGGTGGTCTATTCGGGTCATCGTCATCTCTTGGCTGGAAAGGATAGACTCTTTGGACAGGCGCGGTCTCTACCCGCCTCGGGCGGGGTGGTTCGGGAGCGGCGTTCCTCTCAGACGTGGGGCTTTGGGCGGGAAGCTCTGCAACGCCAGCCTGGGCTAGGAAAGTTTCAATCGGCGCAAGGACAGTATTATCGGCCATCTCGACCGGGTCAGGATGGAGCTCAATGCGAGCCATAGCGGTCATCTCGGTAGGCATTTCCGCTAGTTTACCAACAGGGTCGAACGGAGTGGTCTCGGGAAGCTCGTGAGGGAGGTCGCGGTTGTCAGGCACTGGGACATCAGCGGCTGCTGGGCCCTGCTCCTTCGGTTGAACATCTTGGGCAGTGGTTGGAGGGAGAACGATGTCGGCGTCGACTGTAAAGACGGCATGGGTCGTCGGGACTTCGGGCGGCGACGGCTGTGTAGTTTCGGAAGTCTCGACCACGGGGGTGCCTCTGGAAATAGATGGCGTCGCGACGGAACTCTCTGGAGGAGAGGCCGCAAGTCCCTTGTCCGCTTCAGGCGTGGCATTCTCTTCCGGTATCTTCCCCCTAAGCACAGATGCCTCGGCCTCCTCTTCCTCCGCCAATGGGCTAATATCAGTATATGTTCCCGGACCCAAGTACATAAGGCTCTCGGGCTGGAAGTACGCCGTGCCATCGTCATCGTCGTCGTCGAAATTGCCATCCCAAGCGGTGCTCACTGGCCCGCCAGTGGCGCTCATCACCGGTGCCCGATTATTCCCATATGAGCTCCCTGCGGCACCTGTCGCGCCTTGCGTCGTGGCTTTTCTCCTTAATTGCTGCTGACTTTCGAGCCTCTCTTCGGGCGCGAGAGCGGGTGCTGGCGAGGCGGCATCTATGTACTGGGGGAACTCGTCGCCTTCCTTGGGGAAGGTAAACTGGACCAGCCCGGTGGGCTTGTAGCGATAGAACCATCGGTTACCATCGTAATCGATATCCCAGCCTAGGGGGAGGTTGGACATGGCCGGAGAGACGTCGGTCGAAGTCGGGAGATCGGTCGGGCGAGGATCTAGATCGAGGAGGATAGACACACTATGAGGTATACATGTGCGACAAGAGCTCGAGGTGGAGAGCACCAGGATCAATGGCAGCACTAGAGACAATCAAAGGAGAACATTCGCCATGCAAACCGGACGATGGAGCTCAAGAAACAGCACCGAAAAAAATAACTCGAGCAGAGGAGAAACGGAAACGTGGGTAGATTAAAAAAATCGTGAAAGTATTGAAGAAAGGTCTGGACACTCGGAGCCAGAGGCTGGAGTTCGAGTTCCGAGTTCAGGTCAGAATGAACAAGGCGCAGCAACACCCCTGCAACAAGAATGCACGAAGCTGCAAGACCAGTGCTACAAATGGATAGCCTCTGTCCAGCCTTGCCTCGATCCAAGCTAATATTTGACGCATGGTGCGCCCAACCGTTCCGTCCAAGGAAGAACGTGGCCCACCCCATCCGATGCCATGTCTTCAATCGGAGATGAAATGACACGGTTTTAGCCCGTCAGACCATTGTGCCGGACAGCGTCTTGCAAGCCAGGCTAATATTAATCCGTCGAAGATCAAGGACGAGGAGGATGATGCGTGTTGGCTGGGGCTGCTAGATCGCCAGCGGGGTTTGGCTAACCCCATTGAAAGAAGTAGCCTAAGTCGGCAGACTTCAAGGGCGCCAGGATCGGGTAATGTTGCATCTGAGGTTGGGGGCCTGTCTGATCTTGGCGTGATTCCATTGGCCTTCAGCTGCCAATTTTGTCTGTTCGACTCTGGATATTTATAGATGGAAAGAACTTGGAAGGAGCTCCGCCGCTGTTGAATACCACGATACAAGGTACTTGCCACGGCCCTAAATCTGCTATTGAGCGCCTGGCCCAACGTGGAGATTACAGAACGGGGGCCAGGAAATTGGTGGCCGTCAACTGTGTCGACCAACTAGCAGGGCCCACTAAACTCCACCGACCTACTGCAGCATGAACTGTGGGATTCTGGGGATTCCAGAGATGAACATCGATTGATCAAATGCCAATGATCGGGTTCATGAGGACATTAACCCATTTCGGTTCCACCTCATCGGTATCAAAGACGGATGGCCTTCTTCGTAGAAACCGCTCAGCTTTGTAGACTTGAGATCAGGCTGTCATCAACCTGAGGGGTTCACTGATCGTCAGGGCAAGCTGTTGGTTGAACTCATGCCGAGTGTCAATAAATTGATCAAGCACCCAGTCTGCTTTGAGTTAGTTCCATGATGAATCGTGGTTCTCCCTCGCTTTTCAGTGTACAACGTACTTCGTACTTGTAGAATGTCGGGGGTCTTGGTCCCGACCGCCGCCAGAAAATGAGACGAGAAACTTCGTAAGACGGACAAACTACGAAGTACACTGCCAAATGTTATTATTCTCTATTCTTGGAATGGCAAAGGGAAACTAGTCTAATTCTGTGGACTCCATTGCAACACTACCCTTCTCCCTGCATTCCCTGCTTCTTCAGTTTCTTCCTCCTTGAGATACGTCATCATCTTGACCATGCATCAAAACATCACTTTGGCCAGCCCTCGACACAACGATGAATATCTATTTATCGGGTGTACCGCTTAATTGCGGCACCCCTCCCCACGACACTTTACCCGACACCAACAATTGAATTGTGCCGACGCGCTAAACCCAATTGAGAGCTTTCCCAAGGGGCCAGCTCAGCCTTTCCCAGATCTAGATCCATCTTGAAGCAACAAAACATTGACTTGGATTTGACGTCCTGTCTTTTTGCGAGACCTCTCATTCAACCCATCTGCGACGGATTGAGCTTCCTTTGACAGCTGCTGAGAAGGCCGGGTCTTCGTACATCCCCCGATGTCTTTTTCGTCCTGGTGATTCCCTTTTTTCAGTGTTTATTCCTTCCATTCGTCTTTGGACAGCCAGCGTGTCCTACTTCCCGCCTACTGGAGGCGCATCCTGACCATGCGGTCTTCCCCTCGTGCCCGTGCCATGCCACGGCCATTGACAAGCCTCGTCTATCTTTTAGTCGCATTCAGTTGCTTGTTCATCCCCGTCTGTAAGTTCCGATTTTCCCATTCCCCCCATCCTGCCCGTCTGCATGAGCTTCCCAGGCGCCAGAGTGCCGCGGTGCTGACAATCCTCTTCCCACCTACAGTCACGGTCAAAGAGAACGACTTCAAGAAATGTCATCAATCCGGCTTCTGTAAACGAAACAGAGAATATGCAGACTCCGCCGCCGCCGCGGGCTCCACCTGGGCCGCACCCTATAACCTCAATGCCGATTCCATCTCCTTCAAGGACGGCCAGCTCCAGGGCACCATTCTCAAGTCCCTCGCCGACAGCGCCGAGTCTGTCCGCCTACCGCTTACCGTTTCCTTCCTCGAGTCTGGTGTCGCCCGTGTCGTAGTCGACGAAGAGAAACGCCAAAAGAATGACATTGTGCTCCGACATGACAGTCAAGCTCGCAAGGAGCGATTCAACGAGGTCGAAAGGCTTGCCATTGTCGGTGGCTTGACCCTCGACAAGGACGCCAAGGTCACTTCCCAAGACTCGAACGGCATGGTCATTCAATACGGAGGATCGAAACACGAAGCGCACATCAACTTCTCGCCCTTCTCTATCGACTTTAAGCGCGACGGCCTCTCCCACATCAAATTCAATGACAAGGGCTGGATGAACGTCGAGCACTGGCGACCAAAGGTCGACAAGCCTGAGCCAGAGAAGAAGGAAGGCGAGGAGAACACGGACGCGGAGCCTCAGAACGACGAGGAGAGCACGTGGTGGGAGGAGACATTTGGTGGAAACACCGATTCCAAGGCCAAGGGACCCGAGAGCGTAGCTCTTGACATTACCTTTTCGGGCTACAACCACGTTTTCGGCATCCCTTCTCACGCCACCTCCCTGTCCCTCAAGGAGACCCGCGGCCGCGAAGATGGACACTATTCTGAGCCGTACAGGATGTACAACCTCGACGTGTTCGAGTACATTCTCGACAGCCCCATGACCCTCTACGGATCGATCCCCCTGATGCACGCTCATAACAAGGACTCCACCGTTGCCGTGTTTTGGCTAAACGCTGCCGAGACTTGGGTCGATGTTACAAAGTCCAAGGACGCGACGAACCCCAATGCTCTGGGAGCTGAGGCCAAAACCAACACCAATACCCACTGGATCTCCGAGAGCGGGCTCTTGGATGTCTTCGTCTTCCTCGGTCCTACTCCCAAGGATATTTCCAAGGTCTACAGCGAGCTCACGGGCACTACCGCCATGCCTCAGGAGTTTGCCCTCGGCTACCATCAGTGCCGATGGAACTACGTCTCCGACGACGACGTCAAGGATGTCAACCGCAAGATGGACAAGGCTCGCATGCCCTACGACGTCATCTGGCTCGATATCGAGTACACCGATGACAAGAAATACTTTACATTTGACAAGGACAGGTTTGTTGATCCAATTGGCATGGGCGAGACGCTTGAGAAGCAGGGTCGCAAGCTCGTGACCATTATCGACCCCCATATCAAGAACACCAACGACTACCACGTCGTGTCAGAGCTCAAAGACAAGGACCTTGCCGTCAAGAACAAGGAGGGCAATATTTTCGACGGATGGTGCTGGCCTGGCTCCTCGCACTGGATCGACAGTTTCAACCCCAAGGCAATCGACTGGTGGAAGAGCCTGTTCAAATACGACAATTTCAAGGGCACCCGCGAGAACACCTTTATCTGGAACGACATGAACGAGCCGTCCGTGTTTAACGGACCCGAGACGACCATGCCCAAGGACAACCTTCACCACGGCAACTGGGAGCACCGTGACGTGCACAACCTCATGGGAATGACGCTTCACAACGCCACCTACCAAGGCCTGCTCTCGCGCAAGTCCGGCGAGCTCCGCCGACCCTTCGTCCTCACGCGCGCTTTCTACGCCGGTTCCCAGCGATTCGGCGCCATGTGGACGGGCGACAACCAGGCCTCCTGGGAGCATCTCGGTGCCGCCATTCCTATGATTCTCAGCCAGGGTATCGCGGGCTTCCCCTTCTCCGGTGCCGATGTCGGCGGCTTCTTCGGCAACCCCGATAAGGACCTCCTCACGCGATGGTACCAGTCGGGCGCCTTCTACCCCTTCTTCCGTGCGCACGCGCACATCGACTCTCGCCGCCGCGAGCCGTACTTGACGGGAGAGCACTACAACACCATCATTTCTTCGGCTCTCCGACTCCGCTACAACCTTCTCCCGGCGTGGTACACAGCCTTCTTCCACGCCCACCGCGACGGCAGTCCCATCGTGCGGCCCATGTACTGGACCCACCCTACTGAAGAGAGCGGCTTCGCCATCGACGACCAGATCTTCCTCGGCAGCACCGGTCTGCTTGTCAAGCCCGTCGTCGAGAAGGATAAGGTCACGGCGGACGTCTACATCCCTGACGACGAGGTCTACTACGACTACTTTACTTACGACGTCCTCCCCACGCAGAAGGGCAAGAACGTCACCGTCGACGCGCCGCTGGAGAGCATCCCGCTCTTCATGAGGGGCGGACACATCTTCCCGCGCCGCGATCGGCCCCGAAGGTCTAGCGCGCTCATGAAGTTCGACGACTACACCCTTGTGGTGTCTGTTTCCAAGGCGGGCACCGCCGAGGGAGAGCTCTACGTTGACGACGGCGATTCGTTCGACTATGAGAAGGGCCAGTACATCTACCGCAAGTTCGCGCTCGACGGAACTTCCATCATCTCCGTCGATGGAGACGGGGATTCCAAGACGGCCGTGAAGCCGGGCACCTGGATGAAGCAGATGAAGGACGTCGCCGTCGACAAGATTGTCATCGTTGGCGCTCCCGCGTCGTGGGATAAGAAGGAGGTCGAGGTCGAGTCGCGCGGTAAGACTTGGACGGCGCCGGTGCAGTATTTCAAGGGGAAGGGGGGTAAGGCGTCGTTTGCTATCGTTGGTAGGGTTGGTGCGGTGATTGGGGAGGACTTTACTGTGAGGGTTGTATAGAAAGCGTTGCGCTGTTCTTGCTGCCTACATTTAGCTGAGGCATTTTGACCTACTTAGGGGTCAGATAGAATTGAATTATGTTACGTCAATATTTTCGAATTGCCCCTTGAAGTGACAGTGCCAGAGATCAATTGATCAATGAGCTGCCCATCCCACCTAGGTTCATCCAAAGTTTGTTCGGACATCATGAGGCGTGGTATGCATGTAACGAGGGTATACGAGAATGGGGGAAACACCCCTCAAACTGGGTCCATCAACTTAGCGCGGGGCACTCATCCAGCCATGACGACACAAGAGACAAGAGGCAGCGTTGCGAGCTTTAGAAGACGCTAACATCAAGCTCGAATAAGAGTTCCCCCCTTCCGTTTTTGCTGTGCGGATTTTCCCCGTTCGAAATACTAGAACTGTAGCTCCAGCTTCTGGCCATTTTCCGCGAAGCCATGACGCGGACGGCTCTCGTGACGGGCGCCACTGGTCTGCTGGGGAGGCAGCTTGTCAGGGCGTTTGAGGACCCAGGTAGGGATTGGGGTGTCAAGGGGACGGGGCTGAGTCGGGCGGATGGGGTTTCCGTGCTGCGCGTTGATCTTCAGAAGGAGGGCGAGGTCGAGGCAGCTCTTGACAAAGTGAAGTACGGAAACCCTCTCTCCATTTTGTTCTTTTCGAGCTAGACCAAGCCTTCATAATGTGCTAATTCTACTCGATTCTTCTATCAGACCGCAAGTCATTGTCCACTGTAAGCCGCTCACTCCCTTTAACCGTCCGCCCCCAAGAGGAAAAAAAAAAAAAGGAACTCACAAACTCCCTCAGGCGCAGCAAACCGCTTCCCCGACAAAGTCGACAAAGACCCCGAGGGGACCAAAGCCCTCAACATAACCGCAACAGGCACCCTCGCCCACCTCTGCGCCGCCCGCTCCATCTTCATGATCTACATCTCGACCGACTACGTCTTCCCCGGCCGCCCCGGCGACGCCCCCTACGACATCGATGCCGTGCCTTCCCCTACGAACCTGTACGGCGAGACGAAGCTCGGTGGTGAAAGAGCCATGTTGGAGGAGTTCGAGAGGGCGGGGAAGAGGGGGT
>SJVG01000849.1:0-16227 GCA_034774675.1 Scedosporium minutisporum
GGAGGAGGAGGAGGAGGCGGAGTAGTGGGAGTAGTACTAGTAGTAGCAGTCTGGGCGCACCAATTGGGGCTTGATTTGGAGAAGGGATCAAGGCAGTGTTAACCGCTTACCCAACGAAGATGTACGGATGTGAATGTTCACATTGGATTTTTTTGTCTCCCCCATCCAATCTACCTCCTCTCGAGTTCTCACCGCACATCGAGAATGGTTACACCTATACCTCATTCCCTCTCCACTTGCCCTCGTCTCTTTTTACGGAATCGTGAATTTTACAGTCACCGGCGTTCTATAGCCAAATGAGAAAACATACACCAGTTTAAAAAGGACGATGAATTAGCGAGACAAAAATGGCAGCTTGTTCTCCTGCCGCCTATCTTAACTATAAGCAAAGTTTTCGAACGAAAGCTGATAAGCAGCGAAATGAAACGACAAGGTTCGAATGTACAGCGAACTGAGGCAAACGACACGTCCATGTCCATCAGATATATGGTGTTTTGTTGTCCTAGTGATTCCATTCTTCAACGAGCTACCGTCCCGTCCGTACTGGCAGCTAAGAATCTTGCTGGGTAGGTTGGACCTCTGCAGTCACAGCCACAGCCTCAGTTTCGGCGGGCTTCTTCTTTCGGGGCCGACCCCTCGGTCGAGGCGTCTTCTCCTTCGGCGGCCCCTGCGGCTTCTCCTCTGTGGGCTCCGGCCATACCGTCTGCCGGCCCACTACGAGCCACCACCATTCCGTGACCGTAATCCCGCCGCTCTTGGGATCCTCAACGAACAGTCCAATCTCCTTGCCCCAGTCAACAAGCAAGCGCAAGTCAAACTCTTCGAGATAGGCCTTTGTCTGCAAACATAGCATGGGAAACGGCATGGATCCTCTGATGGCGAGCATAAAGCAGACCAGTCCAAGAAGCTTTGTCCACATGGCGAAGTTGGTTTCGCCGAAGAAGTCGCACCAGAATGGCGTAAGCTTGCTAGGTGCATCCACTGGGGGTAGAGTATCCTTGGCTAGTTTGAGGATGTCGATGTCTTCGTCGAAGAGGTACTTGTCACTCGGGGTAGCCACTAGGCCGAAGAGCAGGTGAGACTTGGGCATTTTACGACTCTCGTAATTCCCGGGCTTGAACCCCAGCGGAATATCCGGTACGTTAGTGCCAGTGATGTTGAGGCGGCCGCAGGCGTACAGGTTGATAAGTGCCATGTTCGCACCATCCTCAGCTAGGAAAGGGATTTTGAAGGCGTCTCCACGACGGAACGTCTCATCTAAGACAGCCTTGAACTCTGATGCAGCGCGGAGCTTCTTCTCCTGGCCGAACTTCGCGAGATTGCTCTGGAAGGGCCGACTTAGCATGTAAGGCTTGCTGCGAATGCGTTTAGTTATGATTCGGCGAGTGTTTAGACTCGTAACTGCTTCGTCGAGTATCGCGTTGACTTCGTCTCGGCTTGCGGCTAGTGTCGCAAGCTTGCTCTTAACAAGCTCAGGAGGACATTTCTCGGGAGGGGTTGTGGAGAGCGCTCGCACCCACGACATAGCGACTTGAACAGGCGTGGGCTCCCCATTACTGGGTGAATCCTGCTTCCGAGAGAAGACCTCAAGGGCTGCAGCTTCGGACGTTGAAAGTTCGAATCGGCTGAATATAGAAGCCTGTTGGTGATAGAAACGCTCGTGCCAATGGCGGGGTTGCGTTGGCTGATCATCAAGAGTGAATCCACGTGTCATCGCGCGCTCACTGCTTCCGGATTTCTTGATGGGTAGCTTGACGAAATTGGTACGTCGCAGTTCGATAGCCCACAGAATCAAAGATTGCCAGTCATATCCCGGGATGTTGTCGTAATCAAGGGGCGGTAGCTCACCATTCTCATACGCCTTGAGGAAAGCATCCTGAAACTTCTCGGTGAAGCTTGTTAGGAAATGTACACGGTCTTTCGAGAGCTTGATCCAGAACCGGCGAAGATCGTTCAAGCTCTGACTTGGGAAGAGCCTCACGAGCAATCCCCAGTCAATAGCCTTGCTGGATCCTCCGAGCAGAGTCCTGACCGCGATGAAGGCGACAGTGAGCGCTTCTTCGACCGTGAAGCCATCGATCCTGACGGTTTCGACGAGCAGATCATTATGGTGGACTTCACTTTCATCCTCAATATTGGTCAAGATACGCTCCTTTAGCCTGGGCCTTGGAAGCAACCGATCACGACGAATCCTCGGTCGACCCCTGGCCGGTGTCGCACGGGTAGTACTAGGCCCAACAGGTCGTGCAAAGAGGTAATCGGGTTGCTCCTGGGCCAGAAATGAGCCGTACATAGAGCCGTACGTTTTTCCAAGACTAGAATAGGCCATCGGTTGACGCATGTGCTGGGCAACCGCTTCGCGGTCTGGCATGGGGCCAACGAGGGTGAAACTGCAGCCTTCGGATTCGAAGAAGTCGTTGTCAGCGGTTGGCCATTCGCTGTTGGCCTGTTCAATTTCGACACACTCTGTGAACCGAATATCTGGGTACCCATCTGTCGAACTCTCGAAGTTATCCCTGCTGTTCTGCGATGGGCCATCACCGGTGGACGCGAACTGGGGTGGAATGGCCAAACTGCGCGGGTCAACGGCACCCGTCGAACCCTCTTCACCCAGGTGGGTATTTGGCTTTAGGAATCGTATTTGTTTGTAGCCGTTCGCGTGCCGCCACTCGCGCATCATCTGGGACCACGCTGAAGCCGGGGTTACCTTAAAGGCGCGACCTGCTCGTCTCGTAGCTTTGGACCCTTCCCTATGGGAGGATCTCCTCTGGGCTGCCTGCGTCATGTATACTGGGGCATCTAGCACCTCGACGGACATTACATGTTTCCTACGACCGGATCCCCATTGCGGCCCGCCGGTCTCATCGTCTGTAGGCGCGTCGGTACTGGCATGCGAAAACTCGGGGGGGATGTAAGGTCGAGGATGTGACTCTTTCATCCGTGCTTTCAAATCCTGGAACCGTGGAAGATTAGGATCGATCCCAGCCTCCACAAGCAGATAACAATCTGATATCGTTCCGGCGGAGTTGCGGAATGCAAAGGTGTTCTCGACGGCCTCCTTTTTCTTTACCAGCTCCTTCACTGCGCGCTGGCTAATTGTGTAGGTAGGGATGTTGTCGCCGGTGAATGTCTTATGCCACACTTTCAAAATAGCATGCCATAGTGAAATCCGTGACGGAAATGCGCCATCATTGTTTTTGATAAGGTATTTGATGATCTCCTTGGCTCGCAGAACATCCCTCGCATCCCCGATTAGAGCAGTGCCCCGTAGTGCCTGGGAGGGTTCGAATGGTGCTACTGAACGTAACTTAGTTTGGAGATCGTCGGTGCCTTGCGAGGCGATTCCAGAGGTTTCGGCGCTGCTGACGCCATTGGTAATGCCAGGAGGTGCAACCGAAGACTGCGTCTCAGTATTTTCTGGTTCGGGCTGCACACTAGGCTCGGCAGATCCCTCAGGACTTTGAGTACGATTAGCCAAGACTAATGTACTGAAATCCTGGGCCCTCTGTAACAACACTTCGGCCTTCCGAGAGGGAGATGAACATGGTCCTCGCGACTTTCTAGTCCCTTGGTTTCGCTTCTTACTCGAGGGACTTGGTCCGTCTGGATGATGGGAAGGATCGATGGCACTATCCCGAGTTTGCACGAGGCAGTCGTCGATCAAGCCACCGATGAACGGCTCTTGTGCGGCCATCAGGTTACCGAAGCTGTCAGAAATTTGAATATTGTTTGAAGAATCGTCGCGTACGGGCGATGGGTTCGTGGTCGGTGGTTGTTCGGGTGTGAAGGGTCGGACCTGGATAATGCTATCACCTTTCCAATTCCTGAAGTTCCTCAAGGCCTTAGATTCCACTGCTCGTCCAGTCGTGCCGGGAACTTTTCGAGAACGGCCCCGATGGGAAATACGGTTGACGCGGTGCTGTGGTTTTGCAACAAAGTCCGGGTTGCATGATGTACGGGATTTCCTTTGATGATACTTCAGGCCAACATCATTCTTCCAAGAACCACCGCACTTCTCGCACGTAAAGGGTTTGCCGTTCGATGCAGACGGTACTTTTCTCCTTGGTTTCCTGGAACTTTCGCTGGTGGGCTCTTTCCGCGGGCGGCCGCGTTTTCGAGCGGGAACGATCTGCTCATTCTCAATCGATACCGTATCTGAGACTGCCATCCCTGTCTTCCTCTTCTTCTTCCCCTTCCCGTCAGAGACAACATCGAAATGGAACGGTCGTTTGCGGCCACTAACGACGGCTCTGGCACTCCTCGTATGCGGCTCACTACTGGGGCTGGGACGCCCAAGCCGGCTAGGACCGAAGCCGTATATAGTTTCGCTGGATTGGGTCCCGTGCGAACTGGCTCGCGGCTTCTCGTCCGGGAAGAACTTGTAGAAAGCGAACCGGCCACTCCGACAGAATTCCTTGCGGGCACGAAACTGGCGAAGGTGATCGAGCTGGAGGTTCTTCAGGGAGACAGCGGTTGATATGGCTGCGACGTGCCGCTCGAAAAAGACTCCAATGGTATTGAAAGCGAGACCTTTGTTTGTGATGCCCTTTTCTCCTGACCCTAGTATTGCCTCGAGGACTCCTGTAGTCAGGGGCTTGTCTGGACACCACCTCTCAGTGGGGTTTGAACCGATGGCATCATCCTTAGGCATCTTCGCGCTGAGCTTTTTCGGTTCATGATTGTTCCCGACCTTGAAAGCAGAGCCGCCACCAGATATGAAGGCGGCCAGGTCCTCTGGTGTGATGTCCCTTTTGAATTTGATACAGTCGCGAAATATTCTGTTTCCCATGCTTGCTGTCACGTATTGCAACAGGCCAAGTTCGATGAAAAACCGGCAGGTCCGAGTAACTACCTTCATCTGCCAAGGATGCCCGGCCACGCCCAGCTTCATCCGCAAGTCTTGATAACGAATGACGCCAAACTCTTTGACCACACCCATAATCGATCGTCCAAGTGTAGCGTAGTCAATAGTATTTCCGGACCAGTGGTGGCGCCAGGGAACGGGCTCGAGATCGCCAACGATGGCATCGCGTGGGAAATCGGTGTTACAAATCTCGGCAATAGTTTCTGTGGAGTGTTTCTTGATTTGGACGGTGGGCGCGAAGGGCTTCAGCCAAAGCTTGCTGGTCTTGCATCCGCGTGCAAGGATTGGCCTTTTCACGATGTATCCTTTCCGAGCCAGTGCGTCGGTCCGCTTGGGAAGTGAGCGCTTATCCTGGCCGACCAATCTAGTAAGGTCTCCTTGCAGAATACCGTCTTCCATGACGGATGCGATGCCAACAAGGGCAAGCCACTCGAACCTGGTGACTTTCTGGTAGTCAATTCCATGTCCAGTCAGACATCCCCACAGCCTGCTCTCGCTGACATAGATTCTAGGTCGGACCAAGGGCAGCTCGGCTGATGGAGCTGTCTTCCTCCCTGCCGAGCTTTGTAAACCGGGAGAGAGAAGGTCTGAAGATTCCGTTGGAAGCGGCTGTGATCCATCTTCAGGAATGGATAGAAGCTCGTCGAGGCTTAGGTGGTTCCACTGCCTATTATCGCCGACGGACACATCAGGTCTTGCCGTGACCCAGCGCCAAATACTTCTATTTCCCTCAGTCACGCGTGAAATAGTGGGCAGCTGGTTAGGCGAAGCGTCTGCATCAGTTGGCTGATCTGCCGCCTTTCTTTCTGGACCCTGGGAATCTCCAGAAAAAGATATAAGTGTGGTGAGAAATTCCTCCACCGAACATCCTATGCATTAGTGTCAGTCAACGTAATTTGAAAGGCTTATCCTGTCTTTAAGGCGAACCAAAAGTGGGATCGCACGCCTGTGGACCTGCGAGTCACATAGCCCCAACGGAACCAACATGGGAGACTTAGGTCGGAGGCGAGTGCGGCGGCAGGTGTAGGGAATACTAACCTTTGTAACCGGCGCAGGCAATCCTCAAGATGAGGCCCTCTATAGAGCTCTCGAGGTGTTTTCCGCGCATGATGAAAAATGGATGATTCCTAGCATACTGAAGTGGTGGGTGGATAAAAAAAAAAGTGGCAAGAAACTGAGGATGAATCGAAAGCGGGAAAGGGTGAGCAGATTTTGAAGTTGATGGGTAATAAGGTTGAGTGACATCAATGTTGTTCGGAAAAAGAATGGTTAATCTCCACTGTGACAACCACACATGGAGAGGTCGTAACAATGAATAGTCCACATCCGAACCTGCCACATGAAGCTTGTCCTTTACGAAAATATTTGGAGTAGAGATGACTTTTCTAAGGAGGGTCGATTTAAGTGGCGACGCTCATCTGGTATTTGGTCGAGGAAGGTGCGATGGATTACCTTGGCCACGCACGCGATTATCGAGTGCAGCGTGGGCAGGAGCACAGAAAACGGGAGTATGGGATTCCAACATCGACGCTCAGATCTTGTATTCATATCTGGGCGGTAAGCTTAGCGGATACCTTGGGAAGTACGGGTGGCGCCTGGGCTACATCCCGCAGTCGTGGTTTATCTTCTCCCCTCTTACGCCTTAGTTCTTCCCAAGGATCTTCCTCTTTCTGGGCCTTTTTCCCACGTTTGCGTTTGTTTTTGCGCTTGCCTTCCTTGGAACCTGCATCCAAGCTATTCATGAAATCAATACCCGATGTCATAAGTAAGGATCCATTCTCCATCTCCCGTTCGGCAGCTAGCTCGAGTTCCTCCTCTCGCCGCTCCTGAATCTTTCGTTCTTCTGCTCGCCATTGGTCGTAGAGCTTATGCATCTTCTTCTCTTTCAAGGTGCGATACACCTTTAAACCCAGTGGATCCTTTCCTCCTTTGGTAGTCTTCGTTATAAGTCCAGATACCGGAATAGCAGCATCGACACGTGCGGAGAAGTCAGAGAGTGATTCCCCTGGCCGTATAGAGGGCGCGGGGACTTGTTCCTCTGCATTCTTGGTCTCGTTGACCTCCTTTGTTTTTTTGGCTGACGATAATGGCTTCTTCCCGCTTTTGGCGGTGCCATCATCTAGGCCAGACTGTATTCTCTTGCCACCCGCAAACGCCATCAGCCTTTTGAATGCCCTAGGCGTATCATCTTTTCCAGCGGCACTGCGGCCTCTCTTCCGTTGTGTACCGCTAGACGCTGGCGCTGAGGAAGCCGCCGGCTTTGACTCCGCGCGTTTGCGACTGGAAAGCGGAGCGAGAGGCCTTGCAACTCTCGTTGGAGGAAGGTCATAGCTATGTATACCGTTAGATACTGGGTCTTTGTCCAGGACTCGAAGAATATAAGCTCGTTAGACGTACTCTGTGGGGTCTGTACCCTTTCGGGTATGTTTGTGCGGCATTGTGTTGATTGATGTCCTGGGAGCAGGCGAATCGAGGATTTGGACTTTCAGACCGAAAAAAAGTTATTGGCCTGGCGAAAATTGACAAGAATACGGTTATGCGCCTATCGGGGCTAGGCTAGTCAAGGGCGTTTTAAGTTGAGGTTTGTAATAAGACTACGGCACGTGCGGGTTCCCCGCGACAGGAGATGAGTGCAAGCTGCAACGCGTGGCGACCTCTCATCACTCGATACACTGCCGCTCGTTTCACACGCCACTGGACACACACCACAACAGACCACCCCTACGACTGCATATGAGTGACATGATATATTCAATAAATGTCCCTTTTAACTACCACCCATTGACGCTGTCATAGGCGACTTGGCTATCTTTTCAGAAATCACCCCTTCTAAGGGCGTGCTTGGAGATATCAGATACTCTCCCGCTGAGAGTCTCTTCTGCCTCAACTCATCTCGCCCTCCTTCCATTCGATCGCGATGAGCGCGCGCATACTCTTTCGACAGGCCCATCGTTTGGCCGCGCAACCCGGACTTGTGAGGCCAGCGCCATGGAGACGGATTGGGCGTGCAAACGTAACTGCGTACCATAACGCAGTCCTAGTCAGAAATGCGTCCTTTGCTCGGTTCTTGCCCAAGCTCGCCGCCAAATTTATTCGTGTTCCGGCGATGTTCGGTGGCGTAGCAGTTGGGGCGCTTGCTTGGGTTCATTACCAAACAATCCGTGAGCTTCCGTTATCGTGTTTGCCCATGAAAAAATGGATGTACTAACTGATAGATAGAGGCGGGCAACTACGCTGTAAATATATTTAACAATACCAGAGAAGTCGTTTCCGATACCGCGTCCGGCATTTTCGACAGCGCGAGGGATATAGCGAAGCAAACGGCCTTGGGATTTGAGAGAACTCGAGACGGCGCTAAGGACACTTGGAACGGGTGGATGCAAGACATATTAAAGCCTTCACCCGAAGGCTCCTCGAACGGTGGTCAGTCTGGCGGAGGCGGTCCTCCGAAACAAAGTAGGGCCGGCGCTGCTACGGCTGCCGCTACTGCCCTTGCCTACGACCAGGCCTCTCAGGATGACACCGCGGACCAAAGGGTGGAGCGCGATGACCAGATGATGGCTTTGACCAAGGAGATGATTGAAATTCGAAACATTCTTCAGAGGATTGGGCAATCCAGCACACTCACACTTCCCTCAATCGTTGTGATCGGATCGCAGTCGTCAGGGAAGAGCTCTGTCCTTGAGGCCATCGTTGGACACGAGTTTCTCCCTAAAGGATCCAATATGGTCACGAGGAGGCCGATCGAGCTGACGCTCGTCAATACCCCGGATTCAGTGCTTGACTATGGCGAATTCCCGGATTTGGGTCTAAGAAAGATTACAGACTTTTCGTCCGTCCAGCGCACATTGACGGAGCTGAACCAAGCCATTCCAGACTCAGTTTGCGTCTCCGATGACCCAATTCGCCTATCTATTTATTCGCCCAATGTCCCGGACTTGTCACTAATTGACCTTCCGGGGTACATACAAGTGGTCGGCGAAAACCAACCCCTTGAGCTCAAACAGAAAATATCCGAGCTTTGCGACAAGTATATCAAAGCACCTAATGTCATATTGGCAGTTTCCGCCGCGGATGTTGACCTTGCCAACTCCACTGCCCTGAGGGCGAGCCGCCGTGTCGACCCTAGAGGGGAGCGAACCATCGGTGTCGTCACGAAGATGGATCTCGTGGACCCCTCCCGCGGCTCTTCTATTCTCAAAGACAAGCAGTACCCGCTACGCCTAGGCTATGTCGGGGTAGTGTCTAAGGCGCCGGTGCAAACTGTTGGCCTATTCAAAAAGGGTCCACGCAACCTGATGACGGCTATTGCACAGAATGAAGAGGCGTTCTTCTCCTCTCACATGGAGGAATTCGGGCCAAGGACCGGCGTCAATACGGGGACGACTGTTTTGAGGAAGAAATTGATCAATGTGTTAGAGCAGACCATGTCGGCCAGCCTTCGGACAACAGGGGAAGCCATAGAACGAGAGCTCAAGGATACTACCTACAAGTTCAAATCCCAGTTCAACGATAGACCCATCTCGGCAGAAACTTATCTTTCGGAGTGTCTAGATGACTTCAAACATTCATTTAGAAAGTTCAAGGACTCGTTCGGTCTCCCTCAGATGCGGGATCTCTTGAAGAATGAGCTGGATCAGAAGATTCTTGATTTACTAGCAGAAAGATACTGGAACAAGCCCATTCGAGATCTCTCTCCGGCGTCACCAGAACCTCTAGAGAGCTCCCTCGCGGATTTACCGAGGGCCGCTCTAGACTCACCTTATTGGACTCGACAGTTAGAAGCGTCCTCGTCGTCTCTCACCGAATGCGGCGTCGGGCACCTGTCGACCGTTGCCTTAAAGGAAGCCCTCGAATCTCATTTCATCGGCCTGGTGGACGAGTCCCGTTTCAAAGACAATCCGCTCGCAAGAAGAGCAATTGTCGAAGCTGCCTCATCCATTCTAAATGAACGATTCTATCCGACAGTCGACGGTGTGGAGCATGCCATCAAACCCTACAAATTTCGGCTCAATATTGACGATCATGAGTGGAAAGAAGGAAGGGAGCACTCCGCCGTTCTTCTGCAGAAAGAGCTTAAACTATGCCAGTCGGCGTTGAAGGACGTGGAGGCGTCTGTTGGAGGCTGGCGAAAGCTGAAGGATGTTATGTCGTTTGTTGATAAGGCAAGGCGGGGAGAAGTCATTGTTGATGGTGACAGCGAAAACCGTACCGGCGCCGGTGGCTTTAGTGCTGATCTCTTAGCTGAAGGTAGGATGAATTTCGCTGCGCAGCGACACTCTAGCCCCATGATTACACCAAAGCTAACAGGTATTCTCCTACCCTTTTAGGTCGTAAAGCTGTCTTCCTCCGTGACAGGAGCGACATACTCAACATGCGGCTAAAGGCAGTAAAATCGAAGCAATGTGCAGACCTGAAGAACAAGATGTACTGCCCAGAAGTCTTTCTTGACGCCGTTGCTCGCAAACTCACAGCTACTTCTGTCCTTTTCTTGGATGTCGAGCTTCTTTCAGAGTTTTACGGCAACATGTCCCACGCTCTCGATCTAAATATTGGCCGGAAGCTTTCCGACGAGGAAGTCGAGAGGTTTGCGATGAGGGATCCCAAAGTCAGGAGGCATCTGGAGATGATGCGAAGGAAGGAGCTCCTGGAGCAGGCTCTGGAAAAGATGAATAACTTGAGACGACGGGAGTCGAGGGAGCTTGACCGGAGGTCTAGATTTTCCCTGAAATAAGCGACTGGGAGGTGAGAGTAGACCAAGTCATCTACTTATTGGTTCGGGTCTAGAGGGATCTCATTCTCAGTGTTGTTCGGTGTATCCTGCCCTCTGGTGATAAGATGCCCTGGCCAGACTCCAGGGCTTCCCTCGGGAGACTGTCTCCGAACGGTATATCCCTTCTGTGTAATTCAATGGCAAAGCACGTGTGATGGAGGACCATAGCTTCAATGTGTTAGTTGGCATAGACGACGATAGAACGATACCCCTCTCGAAGAATTTGTTGATTCGGAGAATAAAAATGTATGATTTACATTGGCTCGTACAAGGCGCTCGTATTATGTGGCCGACATTAGCCCAAGGGAAGTTATGGTGAACTATGAGAGGATAACTAGAAAAAGAAGGCCCAGATAGCAGAAGATTTGTTGTCTATACATTTATATCCGTCGTCATCTGTATTGTAACATCCCACCTCAGACTACCTCCCTGGCCATAACCCTCACCAAGCCGGCTCTGTATCAGCGAGGCGATGCGATTTCTGAGCCGGCTCAGCGTGCCTTCATCTGATCCTTTGGGGACGCGAATTTTAAGGTTTGCCATGCCGAGTCCGTAGTGAACTTGCCAGAACTGTGCCTCTTCGACGTGCGAAATGCTAGGATCAGACTCAATTTCCTGCACAACGTCGCCCACGCTCTTGTTCCCTCCATATGACATCAAGAGCATCAGGCCCTGAGAAATTGCGAGACGAAGGCCCAGAGCAAACATAGATATAGCAATGGCCGCGCAGATGAGATGATCCATCCCGGAGGAGTAATTGATACCGAGTAAGGAAAGGACCAGGAGAAGGAGGGAAAAGGATAAGGTGAGCACATGGAACGGGCTGGAGAGAATCCTGGGCATCGAGGCCAGGTAGGAGACACGCATGACCTTGGCAATGCGGGCATGGTTCCTTAGTCCATATGCAGATATCGCGGTTCCAACGATGGACAAAGTAGCCGCCCAGCTAAGATTACTCGGAGAGACCACCCCGTGCGCATTGTCGTGGCGAGAGTGGTGGTGATGGGATTCGTGAGAACTTCCCGACTCGAGTGAGTGTCGGACGCCGTGGGAGACGAGGTCAAACCCACCAAACAGGAGGAATATGGACAAGGCGAACCCTGCCAAAACTTCTGCCCGTTCCAGCCCAAACGGATGGCGTATACTACTCCGTTTCCAAACTTCAAAGTTCCCAAGCACGTCCACAGCAACGCAAATAGCTGCGCTCCCAGCGTCAAAGAACACGAGGTGTGAGAGGGCCGTGAGGGCGAGTGAGCCCTCGGAGCGGAAGAAGACAAACACAGCCACAGCGAGATGGCAGAGACACCAGTATAACCTCACTCGCTGATCGTGATGCATACTACGCCATGCTTCCTTTACAGTCGGTACCGGGAGTGACGCAGGTAGGATCGGAGGGGGTCTCGGGGGAGGCTCTTGGAAGATTTGGTGCTGGGCAGAGATACTGCTGTGTTTATATCTGTGGCCACGGCGCTGGCCGACATTCTACACGTCGCGATTAGTATATACTCTTCCCATAAAGTGCCGAGCAACCAAACATCGCGAGCTTTCAAGGCGCAAGCTTACCGATTTAACTGGTGAGGTCGACAGCACCTGCGTCTGAAAGTTGAAAGGGTTCCTTGGCGCCTGGGGCTCCGCGTCATTTATAGTGTCATCCCCGGCCATTGAGGGCGGCCGGAGGCGATTGCTCGAATATTCGGTCTTGGAAGGGAACGAGAAGGGTTGATTAAATTCTTCGTCTTCGCTGTTTGGGAGGGCGACAGTCGGTCGAGGTGGGGACGATGCAGGGGGGCAGATTGAAGGAAGGCTCGAATCCATAGGCAACCCTGATAGCGCGATCAAGGACTAGCACGGAGCAGGATCGTTTCTAGGGGTTCCGGTTCGTAACTGCCAGCGCAACGAGCCGAAGACAACCGGGTACAAATAAGGGTTATTGCTTTCTTCCCTTCTTCGCGAAGAGAGCCATGGACAACCTCGTTCAATGACGAATTAACGAGTTTCTCGAGTGGGTCGATGGCATGAGGCGTTGCGAACTTGAACACGTCGACGATAAGACGCAAGAAGGGAGACCGAACCCAAGCCTACTGGTGTGGGGGGGCTTTCCTGGTTGAGGACCCATGTCCCAAGATCTCACCCTGATGGATTGAGTTTGGAGCGCGTCACGTGGAGATGGAAGCAACATCAGTATCAGCCTTGGAATCAACATCTGTTAGCCATGTCGATAATGGATGAGGGTCATAACATTGCCAGTTAGCTGCATTCTTCTTCAATCCAGATCCTCCAGTGCATTGATGAACCGAAGGTCCTCTTCTAAGGTCGTCGATTTAGCAGGATTCCGCCATTTGTTCGTTTCCGGACATACTCTTCTCCACGCTCACCAGTGAAGTTTAGAATGATGAAGGCCCTGGAAACAGGAAACCATGTTGTAAAATTACACAAATTATATTGTATGAGAACAATTGATCAATGTCAATGAAAACTCCGATCCTGCGACCATGCCTTCAATCGCCTGTGATCTTGGCATGTCTGAAATATTTCATCCCCACCCAGGCAACCATGACCCATATCCAAGCCATGACACAAGTCAGGATCAACAACGCCGGGTAGTACCCGACTATTGGCAAGGTCGGGTCGTCCTCGAGCTCCGGCGGTGCATACGGCGTGGTCCCAACATCCCACGCCCAACTCCATACGCCAAGGCAAGATCCCATCCCGGTGACAAAGGCGAACCATGTAACTATTAGAATAATCCAGCCCCAGGTCTCTGTTTCTCCGTAGTCCCAATCTGCCTCTGTCGATGGAATAGATGTCGTTGATAACCCGACCGCCGTATACGAAAGAGGCGCTCGCGCAATTTGGCTGGGCCGCCTCGCCGACGCCGTTTTGCGGTTGTTGAAGAACGAGTCGAGGCCGGATGAAAACGATAGATTGGCCCGGAAGCCAGATGTAGTAGGTTGCGGCATGTGTAGCCCCTCGTCGTCGTCAGTAGTGGAGGTTGACTTGTAAGAGAGGGCCGAGCTATTTATCGATGTTGGCGGCAGTCTCTGCGGAGCGTCCGTTGTCGTCCCAACTGACCCGAGGGTCGCCGACTCCTCTTCGTTCGAACCATCGTTCGGGTCATCGAATGCGGGCCAGGGAGTCACATCCGAAGTTTCGCTACGGCAGTCGCTATCCGATGCGACAGGCGGGGCTGATTCTGGGTCGTCGCGATTGTTCGTCGGCGCGTTGTGTTCGTTGCTCGCAAGGTACTCCCTCGGTTCCCGATTATCTCTTACTACCGCCTCTCTTCCGAGAACGACCTTTCGAAGAGATGCCTTCCGCCGCCTGAGGTCAATATCATGAGACCGAGTCCCTCCCGAGGGAGTAGCGTTTAGGCGTGTCAGAGGTGAGTCCTCATGTCCCCCGATCTGGGTCTGGCCCTTGTCTGTTGTTCCGGGTGGGCGCATAAAGGGGAGACGTGACAGGATGCTTATCCCGGTACTATTGCCTTTGAAAAAGCCAGAGTCCTCGTAGACTCTTAAGTCCATCACTCGTCCAGGTAGATTTCCGGTGGGTTCATTGAGACAGCGCTGTTGCGAAAGGAGCTATTCTTGTATCACAAGCGCGCCAGCAAAAGAGCTGGCGTACAGTGTACATAAATGATAAGACTGCGAACCTGAACAATATGCACTTATCGTGCACGAGGCAAATGAGTACTATTATGGATAAAGTCAATTAGATTGTTTAATGTAATAGCGATTGGAAGAGATGACGGAATTCGACTTTCGTAGCGCCACTTCGTAAGTTCCTTGTAGGACGGTATTGTACAATTTGTATGAAGCACTGTTAATTTATCGTCATGCCTCAAACTTCCAACTTGCTTCCAGGAAGACTGTCTCCATCATTACAAAAGATCATACCTATAAACAGCACTTACATGAGACGAGAACTACCGGGAACTGTAGTAAACGAGAAGCAGAACTCTCCGACTCAGGAGCACTGTTTCGGATCAAGCCGGTCCTAACTTGAATTCTCCGAAGTGGCTGGCCATTGTCTCGTGCTTCCTTTACCTTTGGTTCTTCCCACCGTTTCTCTCTCGACCGTTTCAATGCTTGGGGCCAAGAAGAGCTCGGCTTCCGCCATCGCTGCGTGGCGAGTTAATCCCTTCAGCACGAAGTCGAACCGACGATGTCCCAATTTAGCCCTCAGTCAGCTGATTCCGCTCGACCTTCATTCCGATTGATCCCAGTTGGCAGGGCGGACCCTCACCTCCCTCAACACCCAACACCCAACGCTTCGTAAAGGAGGGAAATAGTAATCCAAAACAAAATAAAACGCAAAATTCCCAATACCTAGCAGATCGGAGCTAGTACTCGCTCTCAAGAGAAAACCGGGTCCGCCTCGTAGCGGCTCAGACATTCGCGGCTGCGGTTATTCGAACTCGCGGCTTGGTACTCACCACAGCGCTCAATCTACAAGGACGAAATCTGCGCTGACTTTGGATGCTGATTCTGCCGCGGTCGTATGTAGGCGCTGGACTACGAGTAGTTTTCCTCTACTCAGTACTTCGTACTTTTTATCGACCATGACCCTCCGTGTCCTTGCCAAGGTTGGCCCCGCCACGCATATCCACAGTGGATGTCGGCCCAGGAAAATCCGGTAATTAAGCTACACTGCTCCTGGATCCTGATCATGTTATCCGTGCAGCTGTGATGGAGCCTGTGTACCCCTCCGGAAGAAACTGGAGTATTATTGGACCTACAATTCAAAGCTGAGAAAGCCCTCGGACGCTTTTTCTGTGGCGAATACCATCATTACGGTTATTAGAATGGGGGCAAAATCCAGCCATTGCTCTCCCCTCCATCGACTCGTCGCCGCTACAGTGTCCCACAGAACCCTTACACTCCTAGCTTACTATAGGCTTGGGCGAACGGGTACACCTACGGACGGGCGCGATTACCCGTATGAAATATAAACTTAGATGCGATGGGCGGGAGAAAGAGACTGGGCGGCTGGTAAACCGAATCATTGGTCAAGTATCCAACCTCCCTCTTGAGTCCAAACACCCGCCTTTGCCGCTGCCAGCCCCCAGATTTGACCCGGCTCTCTCACGCGAGTCCTCTTCTTGATCTGGGCGGTGTCTTAAGTCCAGCCAGAAGGTTGTGAAGTCAAAAGTCGTGGAATAGAGCTATCTTGGGTAGATATTTAACTTGGATGGTCAAAGTTCCAAGGGAAGTTAGAGATCATGACAACCACCACGGGACTTGAAATCGCCAGTTCCACAGATCAGAGAATCCCTGGCTTGCTTGAGCTATGGAAGAGTGGTAATTGATTTGATGTATTCAATGCCTAGCAAGCGGGTAACGCATAGCATAGCAAATGACTTTTGGCCATGACCATGAATTTATCAGGCAGGACATAATGAATCAATGTTGAGGTTATTGATGCTGCTAACTGCTGTCCTCCGTCTCCTTGTACATTTGATAGTACTTCGTACATTGTAATCACACAAACTCCCTCAGCGTTGGATTTTTGCCATCCAAGACATCTTGTCCGTAAATATGGACAGATTAGGACGGGGATTTTTGCTGTAACTCCCCCTTCCTCCTTGGCC
>SJVG01000084.1:0-70133 GCA_034774675.1 Scedosporium minutisporum
ATTATATATTTTATCAATAGGAGGCAGCGCTATTACCTACTATTAGTTTATTAAAGAGAAGATATCTAAAACGAGACCTACTACTACCTAAGTATACCTATATAATCCTTAGTAGTATTACGATCCTGACACTATAGGGCTTGGTTGGTCAACGGGGCACCGTGGGTGTCGGGGTCGAAGGGGCCTGTTTAAGGTAGAGTAAGGCAGTCAAGCAGTGACACTAGGGGTGGTGTTGAGAGTGCGTATTCAAGTGTAGGGTGCAGTTGCGTCTTGAATTGACTACTGAAGAGTCTAGAGGAACAAACTAGATACAGGGAATCCATCGTAGTTTATATAGACCCTTCCTCTACCTCTCTTCAGTGCGTGGTTGGTTTCCTGTTAGTCGATCGGTTCTCGACCGATCGATCGGTCGGATTCCTTCTGTTCGACTATCGGTCGGTCGGTCCTCGACCGTCCGATCATAGTTCCTTGTAGTCACGTGTTTCCCCATGGTTTCTGCCGCTCCTTACCGCCTTCCCTGCGGCCTATGTCGCGGCCAGGTCGTGACAAGTAGCCCTATTGTCACGACCTGGCCGCGACATAGGCCGCAGCAAGGGCGGTGAAAAGCGGCAGGATGGGAAGTCACGTGGCCGGACGAGAGTCACGTGGCCGGACGGACGGGCGACCGACCGACCGACACAGGGTAGTCGATCGGACGGATAACCGATCGACCGGGAAGAAGAATCGGTCGGCTGAGGGGCCGACCGACTAAACCAAACGGAACTAAAGAGGAATAGAAGATAGTCTATATAAACTACGATAAGTTCCTGTATCTAGTTGTTCTTCCAGGCTCTTCAGTAGTCAATTCAAGACGCAACCGCACCCTATACTTAAATACGCACTCTCACCAATACCACTCTTAGTGTCACTACTTGACTACCTTACTCTACCTCAAACAGGCCCCTTCGACCCTGACACCCACGCTGCCCCGCTGACCAACCAAGCCCTATAGTATTAGGATCGTAATACCTATCTTCAATAACTATAGTTATTATAGCTATATATAGCTAGGAAAGAAGGCCGGGCGGTCAAGATTAGTAGAAAAGAGTAAACTACAGAAGTATACTAGATCATGGGAATACTAGATTACCTGTACTTATAGTGACCTGGGGGTGATCTAGATCATATAGGATCATAGTAAGCTAAGGTGATCTAAGGAGAGCTTGGAAGAGAAATGTCTATATAAACTATAGTCTCTACTATATATCTAGTTTATCTTTCTAGGCTCTCTAGTAGTTAATACAAGTCACAACTATACCCTACACTTGTATACGCACTTCTTAACTATATTATTCCAAGTACTGCTTGACTGCCTCTCTTACTTTATAACACGACCCTCACACCAGCTGTACCCACCTGATACCTGTTGATCGACCAGCCCCCAGTGTTAGGATCGTAATAGAAAAGGGTAGCCGAAAGGGGGGGTGGCCAAGAGGGGGGGACTTTGACTTACCTAGCAAATTCACCAGCTACTTTGATTTCTACTCGGCACATTTCGGCCTCTTGCCGTACGGCGTATTCCCCATATCTACTATTTACTATATTGGCCAGCAGGCTGATACCGTGCCGCGATATGGCTGACCGTCGCAAGGTGCATCGCGCCTTGCGCCTTGCGTACCAGGGTCGAAAGCGTCCACTTTTATCTGGCCTGTCTAGGCCTAAACGCAAGCGTACCGACGAGCGCACCGGAAAATTCTGTTCTTCCAGCCTGGCATGAAGCCCTAATATCGCATTGTATAGTTGTGGGTAACTGGAACTGGACAAAGCCGTACGACGAGGTGGCGGCTTACCAAGATGAACTCACGGACGTCTTCATGCAGACGTAACGGCAGACGGAGTCCCGATGATTGATTCTAGACAATGGACGGAGAGGAGTACATAATAGCGGGCTAGTAGCTAAAGGCACGGAACTAAAATGAGGTCGATGGAAATTCGTAGAAAAATGCCTTAACCGGAGGCATTGTCTTATCGGATGCTAGTTATTGTTGGCCGACATGAAGCCAGGAAAGGCAAGTCAGTATGGTATCTCAAACCTTGTCTCTTTTCTACTTGACACCACGTGGTAAGCTTCCGGTTAGTGGACGAGCCCGGCAGCAGACCATCTCGGCTTTTCCATCCCTCAAATGCCGTTGCTGCCAAAAGTTTTGTTCACGTATGATAAGCTACATTGAGTCCTTCTGGGCAGAAATTGGCAAGTGGCTTGGTGCAGCGAGAATCGGCTTGCATGACAAGGTGCTCGACCGTATTTGTGACTTTGTCCTCCCAGGGCAGGGGTCGAGGTTGTCGAAGGCTTATGCACTTGCTCGCATCTTTCATTTTCGCTGTACCTGGATATGCCCCAGTAGCCCCATGAATGCATTCCCGAGTGATGAAATTCGTTGGGCCGTCGGCTGATACGAACCTAGATTGTTGCCATGGAGGAATGGAATAACGAATGGACCTGTTTTAAAGGCTGTGCGCGCTTTTTGTGCAACTTGGGCAGGTGAAGGGATTGAAACCATCGAGTCGTCTTCAAGGTAGGGAATGGCATGCATATTTGTGATTCTCGATAACAGGGACATGTTAGTATATCGTCAGATTCCCTTCGGATCAACATAGCAGGAAGGTCTGAGATAAAGTATACACCGAGAGAAGAGCAGCGTGATGGCACCGAGGAGGGCTAATGCACCAATATTACCGTATCTCGTCTACAGAGTATGGTTCAAGGTCGATTATTATAGAAGATAATTGAACTGAAGTCTCTCGTACTACAGCTTAACATCAATATCATACGGATAACTCTATATTTTGTATCGCTGTGACGTGCGAAAATCATTCCAAATAGCCTCTCCCATTTGCCTCGCCGCTCGTCTATTTAACCCCACAGCCACGAGAAGCGGGCCCCGATGCCATGGCTTGAGACACTGCCCTCAGCCGGTACGATGCCCGTTCCATCCTCGTGTAGCCTTCTCGATTTACCATGCGACTCTGTAAGTACAATCTTCAGGCTTAGAAATAAATTAGTGGACATGCTAGGGAGCATTGATAGAGTATCATCGGGGCCCTTTGCCTCGCATGATGAATAGGAGCGGTAGTGGATATCGGGTCAGGCGTGGCTTGGCCGCTAGATTCATAATACTATACAGCGATGTATCAGACGGACCTTTTGTTATCTGTAGCCACGAACGCGCCAAGGCGAGCAAGTACAATATAGTCGCAAACTACCTCGGAATCTGTCAACTAGAAATTAATGTGACATGACTTTTCCATCAGCTACCAGCAGGGTTACAAAAGTCAGGCACTTGCCGAGGCTCTCTTCAGACATTCACCGAAAACGTTATTACTGGTCCCGAAAACGGGCATCCGTGACAGATGAACGAGCTATCTTAATGAGCCGAATCCCCGTCGATTAAGCAATGACGGCATATACTAAGCTCGATCCTCACTGATGCATCCTGGCGGGGTACCAGTCGTCGGGAGAAGTTACCAGCTACTCCCTCTAGCTACGTTGATACTGTCAGGTGGTTCATTGACGCGCCTGGCCATCAACCGACTCCCAAAACGATTCGGTGGAGCCCGGTTACGCACATGCTCTCCCTCCCCGCTTCGTGTATAGGGCACATCTTGTTTTGGGGGGGGGGGGGAGAGGAGCGCAATTTTAGCCACCAGCCCCTCCCGACCGGCCAAGCAGCCCCACAAGCCCTAGTCCCCTTTCGACCTCTCGGTGCATAGCGACCTCCCTAAACGGTCATCAAATCCCGCCTCCAATACCCCAGATGGCACCTGTCACCATCACGTGGGGCTCACTTCAATGTGGAGATATCTTCACTACGGATCTGGGAAGTGACACCATTACGGCGGACGTTGTGCCTTTATCCTTAGGACCGGGACTACTAAAGTACCAGGGGACTAGCCCCTCACAATACTACAACACAATGACACAATGACCGGGCGCCAACCAGCGCTGTCAACATCAAGCTCTGACTGGTAGCCTCATTAGTATCTTGGATGTGCCGAGCTTTCTCGGGCTGACTAGGTAAAACGGGGAAGGACCCCAGCTCGTCGCAAGAGGACGTAATATTCCGGCGCTTAAACCACATTGGGAAGCTAATTAAGAGGTAGGGTCGCATTCTGTCAGGGAACAGCCCTGGATTAAGCTTAGCGGGACTATTATTACAGGGCGATCTTGATCGCGTCCCTGCCATCTACAGTACTTGTGGAAGACTGAGGGAAAAAAAGCCCCTAGGCCCGGCGCGGGGAGTGGGATGGTGCCTATCAAGTCTAAACCCTGCCAGATGGAGGGGGCCACTGTAGCATTTTGCCATTTCCTCTGTCCGTTGACGTCGCTTCGGATGCGCTGGAACCTCGTAACGAAAGTTCTGTTGTGATTAATCCCCCTTCTATATAGTTGGGTACTATGCTTGGTTCTGCAAGACGTGGATGCTACTGTAAGCACCCAGGTACGGATGGAGAGCACAAAAGAGCAACAGGTCCGCTAGCATCAAGGCTTGGCGAAGTGGTGTTATCACTCTACTCCTTATCCAACATCGGCGAGAGAGAGCAGATCCGAGTTCTGGTAAAGATCGGATTGTGTATATTCAGGTGGATGGCCTCACACTAGATTCTCATCTTCTTATTCCTCTGCTGTTCCACCAGCACTTCAGCCTGTCGAGTCTCTCTCATACTTAGTAACTCCTGCTGCATATTAAAATGGTTTCCTTCCGAAAACTCGCTTTCCTCCTTAACCTTGTTCCCTTCGCCGCCGCTAGCCCTATCCAGCAGCGCCAAGAAGGACCCAATGTTGAGGGCAAGTACATCGTTGTCCTAAAGGACTCTGTATCTGCCGAAGGTGCCGAGTCCCACATTAGCTGGGTCAACGGCGTCCACAGGCGCAGTTTGGGCCGGCGGCGTGGAGACCACTTATGATATTCCTGGGTTCCGCGGGTATGCTGGCCAGTTTGATGAGGCTACCCTTGAGGAGATTAAGAACAACCCCAACGTAAGTAGGTCGATATTTGCTCGATATAATCCACATACTCATCGCGCGGTCAGGTTGCTGAAATTGAGGCGGATCAAATTTATACGCTCTCCGCCACCGTGACCCAGTCTGGCGCTACCTGGGGCCTTGGTAGCATATCTAGCCGCAGTCGTGGATCTACTACCTACCGCTATGACTCCACGAGTGGATCTGGAAGTTATGCCTACATCGTCGATAGCGGCATCAATGTAGACCACACTGAGTTCGCTGGCCGTGCCACTCGCGGATACAACGCCGCCGGTGGTTCCTTTGACGACACTTTTGGTCACGGCACTCACGTTGCAGGTACTATTGCTGGTAGGACATACGGTGTCGCTAAGTCTGCCAACGTCATCGACGTAAAAGTCTTCGTTGGCCGCCAGTCTAGTACCTCCATCATTCTGAACGGTTTCAACTGGGCTGTCAACGATATTATTAGTAAGGGCCGCCAGAGGCGCGCTGTTATCAACATGTCTCTCGGAGGTCCCTTCTCTTCTGCTTTCAACTCTGCTGTCCGCTCCGCCTTTCAATCAGGTGTCCTCAGCGTCATTGCAGCCGGAAACGAGAATGCCCTTGCCTCTAGCACCTCCCCTGCTTCAGCTCCTGAGGGTCTCACTGTTGGTGCAATCAACTCTAACTGGGCTGAGGATACCTATTCTAACTATGGCTCCGCTGTTGACATTCTTGCTCCTGGTACTAGCGTCGTGTCTACATACATTGGTTCGACTAGCGCTACAGCGACTCTCACGGGTACTTCGATGGCATGCCCCCACGTTGCTGGACTTGCTCTCTACCTTGCCGTCCTCGAAAATATCAACAGCCCTGCCGCCCTTAAGGCTCGTATTTTGTCTCTCGGAACTACTGGTGTTACAAGCAGCAAGTCTGGCAGTCCCAATCTTATTGCTTATAACGGCATTGCTTAATTAGGTATATAGTATAGTGACAGCTCTAGTACTATATCTTAATAATAACGATATACTTATAATGGCTTATAATTAACGGCGGGAGGAGATGTGTATTTGAAGTGCTGCAGACCTCACCCTGTAGTTCTTGGTGGCCGCGCCAGTGGGGTCTTCACTGGCCCTAATAATAAAGTTCTGAAATTTCGAGTGTTGAAACTTTTGAAGGCTTGAAAATAGAAAGAAGCACAACAGGTCCAACTTATTTTTTCGAACGTCAACTTGGCTGTATTGTAGAGAGTATTTACGAAGCAAAGAGCCCGCTACAGGAATAAATTGGTATGGTCGGCCACCTAGACTACCGCTGTCCATTTCAAGCCCGAAGGAAGCTGCAGAGTTCAGGTGGAAGGTTGCTGCGGCTGGTGAATTTAAAGGCGGCCAACGAGTCTCTATAACGTAGACAACGCCTTGGGAGAGTGTCGTGTTTCAAATCTCTCGCCCCGAGCTGTGGCCGTTAATAACGTGGAATTTAAAGAGTTTCGCGAACACCTAGCCCTTTCCTATCAGATAGCGGAGACCTTTCAGCAAGTGAATGCCTACCTTCACTTAAAAATAAGGTGTGGCGGTGCCACCGTTTGTTAATACATTAACTTTGCAGAATCGGAGATATATTGGAGGCTGCTTTGTGATGGTGCCCATAGTTAAAGTACTATGTTTTATTGGGCTATTGGTAAGGGCATCAGGGTATATAGTCATAGAATCGAACTGCAAACATGTTCCTAAGTCGATCTAGGAGACTCTCTCAACCTATTTCTAGCTTGCCCTCGAAAATCTGACGAATCTCCTCCAAGCTGTGACCCCTCGTTTCCGGAAACAAGAAGTAGATCAGGGAGAAGAGAATAGCTAACAGGCAGTAGGAAAATAACATAATACTCCCATGCAATGGGAGCCATAGCGATGGGGTTCACTTGATTTCCAACGATGACCACAACTGTAGAGGTGAAGAGGGTGACTGAAATCCCTCTGCCACGTATTAGAGTGTATAGGAAAATCTCTACAGGATATGTCTGCAGCAGTGGCGTCCAAACAATATCGTAGAAAAAGTAAAAGATAAATATAAAGCCGACCACGGCGCAAGCCAATGCCTCGTTATGTGTGGAAATCAACGAGCCGGATAGGCCCGTCCACGCAACATAACTGCAGAGCATTCCCCCAGTTGAGACTAGGAACGAAGTTCGTCGACCAAGTCTGTCAACCATAAGAGCTCCAAAAGAAACGAGGACTGTCTAGTTGAAGAATTGGAGCAGTCCATTAATCACAGTTTGATCTGTAGGGTCTGAAATGCCGGTTCTGTCGAGGATAAGAGTTAAATAGTACGAGGCGCCGCCGACACCGTTGAATTGAGCGAACCAACCGACTAGAGCAGCAATTAGGGTTCGTTCACGGTTCGCAGGCCAGCGCAGGAGGTCTGACCATGAGCCGGTGTTGCGCATCTCGGCCTCAGCTGCGAAGGCTTGTCGGTGTCTCTCATTTCAAAGGCAACGGAATCGGCATCGCCACCAGCGTGAATATCAATAATAAATTGCCGCGCTTCCTCTTTCCGACCTCGCGATACGAGATACCTACTGCGACACATTAGTGGTCATTCCCTTCTGCTAGTAGGGTTATATTGTTACTCCTTACCTGGGCGACTCGGGAACGAAAAACCGACGAAGTAGCTGTATTATATCAGAGTAGGCACTTGGAGGATCGATGGGATTCTCCAGCTCCAGGTTGTGGGTAGTTTGAAGGTGCCAAAAGTGCACCAAACAGCGGTCACTGCGCCAGCATAATTTATATAGGCCCAGTTAACTTTATTTTATTAAAGGAAGTTGCTCAAGACGTACGAAGAACGGTGTTGTACACCGCCGTCACCTTGCCGCGGTGCGAGGGGTAGGCGAGCTTTGTGATAAGTACTGGACTCGGCTTCGCGATCCGTGAGGTAGCGAATCCGATAAGAAATCGAGCTGAAATACTGGTGGCGATGTTCTGAGAAAGCCCTTGTATAATGGCCGCACTGATACTCGTTTTTAGTCTATATCACTTTGACTAGATATATAACTATACTTCTCCTATGTTATAGGAATTGGATTGCTTTCGCTTTATTCTAGGCTGGCCTATTCCTAAGAGTAGGCCTGTTTTCTATCTCACCCCCCTATCAGCTGAGCTCAGTTTTCGCTAGCCCTTGCCCTTGCTTAACCTTACTGATACTAGAACTTAGCTTCGAATCTGAAAATAGATTTTAGTGTACGCACTTTTTGTCTGTGTTTCTGTTGGTATTTGTTAGGCCAAGAGCTAGGGCGTTGGCTCGGACGCTCTGGGGCCCCCAGGTTCGGGCGATATGTCGCGTGAGAGTGTGGACTCTCACCTTCGACGCTGCGTAAGTCGGGTACAGGGGCTCACCTAAGAAAGCAGCGGCGGCGGAGGTGTTAATGATGCTTCCGGAACCATTGCGCTTGAAATGCGGTAGTGCGTATTTGGTGATTAAGACGTAGCCGATCAGATTGACATCATGCCGGCATCCATTTCGTGTGGTCTTCTAAGTTCGGGGTCTGTCAAGTGACGCGGGTTTCTATGTCTAGGACAGGAGTTCTACTACCCACGCCTTACCCGTGAAAATCTATCGTCTGTTTCTTATTTTCTTTGTTGATTTTGGTTTCTTTTTTTCCTTTACCCTTTTCCTTTTTCCGCTGCCGATATTTCCCAGTTTGAGATTCGGGCATAATGCTCAAACCGACCGCGGCATGTCATTCGCTTGCCGGGGTTGGTTTTACGCGCCTCAATTTTACCTGTCGCGATTCTATGGATATTTTTAGGTAAGCCCAATTTAAAGATGGCCCGATGCGCAGCCTCAGCGCAGCTGATCATCCTGCAGACCCCGCAAGAAGCGCGTCTTTCTCGTCTCAACGGCAGTCTCGCTCTGTTAACCCCTGAGACAGTCGTGTGTCGCGGAAGTATGCGCAAATGGCGCGTCGTGTCTTTGAGTTTCGCCGGCCCGAGTGTCTCTCTCCTCTCGAACACGACCTCGAAGACACAAACGATGTACAGAGACACTTCTTTGGATGCATTTCAATAGGCGATAGGGTTGAATTTCTGCGGAAAGATAACCCGTTTTGGGAATACATAGCCAGAGATGGACGGGAATGGAGGCCTATTTTGCCCGACGAAGAGCGACTGCGCGAGGAGATACGAAAGGAGGAAATGCGGAGGGATGTTTGCGACTCGCTCTACGAGACGCTCACGCGTACCGATATCCTGCGAAAGGCTATCCGTGAAGACGAAATGTTCAAGCACTTCATTGTGAATATTGACAAGAGCAGGGAAGCCTGGAAGTCAAAGAAACGATTCTCGGCTCGCGGCTCTCCGGAACGTGAGACAGCCGACGGTTGGCCGAACGTCCGCGTTTTATTGAAGGAAATTTCTGAAGATCGAGAAGAGCGTGGTGCAGAAATCCTCGGGCTTGGAGACGCGGGTAAGCAGGGAAAGGAAGGAACGAAAACTGCCGACCCGAAAGATGAAGGGATAGCGCAGAAAGCGACAGTCACACCAACGGCTATTTCTACGACTACACCAGCCGGCGCCTACCAAATCTCTACTCATGATGCTCAAGTGCCTCAGTCGACAACCAAACCAGACGCGCCCGGTCTGGGAGGAGACACTGGCGACCATGCTGCTATTGAAAACCAAGACATCGCCCGGTATCGGATAGAAAGGGACATCAAGGCTCGCGTTCTTCGGTTCACCAGAACCCGAGACGGCGGACAGCAGCGCTTTGCCGGAGTGCCAAACTCTCCTGAAGACAAGCCCTTCAAGGGCGTGTTCCCTGATCAGCAAATCGCCTTTTGCTACTGTGTCGGCGGCGATGGCAAGTTCTCTAGGAAGAAGCATTCGGAAAAATGTGAATCCGAAGACGAGACTCTAACGCATTATCACATTCCATGTAATAATATGTCGGTACGTATACGAACCCGAATCTCGTTCTTCCATGATACTAATTCCCGGGGCTACAGTGGGTGCAGGTAAGCCGCGTCTACCCTTGCGCTTTGGAGAAACGTTCCTCTCTCTTCGTGCCTTGCAAAACTTGTGTTAAAATTTCCGTTCCAAGGATGTTCTAGCCACATATTACCGCCTACCGCAGCGATATCCCACCCTCAAAGGCAGAGCGCTTCGAGATGCCGTTAGACGCGATGTTATGGGTCTGCCAGTGATGCAACATTCGCGCTGGCTCGGTCAAGTCCACGGCTCCAACGACACTACGGTCCACACGCGCCACCTAAGACCGTTCTGTGACCGATTCCCTACCTGGACCGGCGATGTTTCCGAGTTCCACGACAAGGAGAAGTGGGTAACTGTTGAGGACTCGGCTCTGTCTAACATTGTTCTTTTTGTATGGTCTTGCCCTCCTTTACCGTCTGATGATGCATCTCTGACCACCAATTCCCTGCCTCGTAGATGCCCTATCTTCACTGGGAAACCGACCGCGCTCGTGTTAAAGTAGGCGACATGATCGAGAGATACACAAGACGACACAACGACAAAGAGATTGGCAAGTTCAGAGATTATGTCCAGGAAATCAGAAAAATGCAAAGGAGAAAATGGGGGGAAGTCCGCGACCCCACCGATATTGCGGGCCGGAGCAGGCCAGGATCCAAAGAGCTCCCAACCTCCGAGGAGCAGGAGAGAGAAGAGAGAGAAAAGTCCAGATACTACGCTAATGCCATCACCAAGAACCTCGAGGACGTACTTTGGCAGGAAGTTAGAACAGCCCATTGGAAGAAGAGCGAAAAGAAGCAGGAGGCGAGCAAGGTCTTTACTGGCATACGAATTGACGAGTGGCGCCGTTTCATCCCTCGAGGGCCCAAGAAAGCGCTGGCCCAATATCTTCTCGATGCGGCCAGGCTCTTCGAGACCATGTCTCACTATCCGGAGTTCAAGCTATTCGACAAATACCTCTTTGCCAATCCCCCCGTTCACCCGCGCCGTTCGCTTGACCAGTCATACCTATGGCGGTTGAACTCAACTCGTCGCAGGGACAGGGACCAGGTCGTTTACCGATATACGAAGCCGCGCATACCCCACAAGTTCCAGCCCATGCCGAGTAACCCAGGCGGTCTCCCTTCCCGCCTCCTCGAGCCGATGGGCAACGACTGCATCGGGAATTTGAAAGAACCACATCCGCTGGCCTGGATCGACCACGGTGAAGCCGAGAAAGACGGATGTTACGAGTGCTGGGAGGATAGCCTTGCGATTGCAAGGTCCGTCATGGTCGATCAGCTGTGGATGTGGGTCTTGGACGACGATACGATCCTGACGTGCTTCCCGCAACGCTATGGTTCGGGCAAAGAGGACCCTTCGGAAGTCCACAATGTCATCGCTCGGAGGCTCACGCCTCCTGGGGAGACGTCCATCTTTTCCGCTTGGGATCTGGCCGTGGTGATCCTGGACGCCTGCTTTGATTCGTTCTTCGACCGCACTATTACGACTGATCGACGGCCGCAGGTACTAGACATTTTCAGTGAATCCATTGGCAACATAGTAAGTACTCTTTGGCACTTCTTTGCTGCTATCACTGCCACCCTTTTGCTCTTAGTACTAACAACTCTCAATAGTCAAACCAACAGGCAATTGCGCTCCGTCATCTCTGGCAACTGTCTGATGGCCTTTCCAATAAACTGAACTCCGGCCTCTTTCGGACAGAGCAAAACGTTGACAAGCTAATCCTACCTCTTCTTGATGTCACAAAAGAGGGTCATCTCCAACAAGAGATCCGCGACATCATCGACGAGCTGGACATGATGATCCACGTCATACGGGAGCAAAGAGAGGTAATCGAAACCTTCATAGATCAAACGAGTGACATATTCCAAGACGAAGGCTTCGATAATGGTTCCTGGAGAGGAGCTGATGCCGACAGCGGGCGAGAGAGCGATGATCATAGCGTTAATGGCCCCAACTACGCACAGCTTTCCTTCCAGGACAAAGTCGAGAAGCTCACTCGGAAAGTCGATCGTAGGATGGATGAGCTGCAGAGTCTCAGACAGAGCGCCGAGGGTGTGGGACAGAACGTCAAGGACCTGTTGGACCTGAAGCAGCAGCAGGCCAGCGTTGTCCAGGCATACCAGGCCATAGTGCAGGGAGATGAGACGGTGAAGCAAGGGCAAGCCATCATGCTGTTTACAGTCATGACTATTATCTTCGTGAGTCTATTCCGGAAGTAGTACCTCCTACCTACCCCCCGATCCTTTGCCGCTGACTGGCATCCGCTTTAGCTCCCTCTTTCGTTCATGTCAAGCTTGTTTGGGATGAATGCCTTGGAATTCGAGTTCGATACCGATCCTAGCGATTCTAGCGCGCTCGACCTGAGAAGCGCTATGCAGAAGCGAACATTGGATCGTATCCAAGATTTTTATCCTATTACCATCCGGAGACAGCTCTGGATTATTTGTGAGCCACCATGAACCTACCCTCGACACACTTGACGGAGTCAAACTGACCACCCTCCTCGTTGTACTAGTCACGACATCTATCTGCATTCTTCCTTTCATCTTCTTCCCAGGCTTCAGCCGGCGATTTAGGACACTCGTGTGGATCACAATACGATACACCAGGGAAAAGATAAGAGCTACGTGGCGATTCTACATCCCCGATCTCGACGTTCCGTCCATCGACAACATCGTGGAAACGGTCGAAGGGAAAATCTGGGAGATGCAGGTCCAGGCGCAGAGGGCTAGGAGCCAGAAGCTGTGGGATGCCGCCGTGGCGAGGGACATTAACCGTCGTCCGCCGAATCCTGGAGGCTATAGGGCCCCTCGTGAGTCAACCTGGACTACGCAGACTTCTGGGGCGGGGAAGGACTCTCTTCTGGTGTCTAAGGTCACGCGGCGGGAAAGTCATGGCCCTCGGTCTCCTAAAGGAACCCCGGGTGACCTTGAGAAAGGGCCCCGAGAAAGTAAGACGATATAATGTTACCGCAAACAACCCAAACCCTGGAAGATGATGACGTGTTTAGATGGCATGGAGATGTAAAGCTCGTTTCACCATTGCTGCAGAAAGTCTGTTGGATTTATTTTTCCAGTCCTTGATATTTGTCAATAGTGTGTGGAGCAACTATATCTACTCTTGTACTATATCATATCCATAGGACAGGTAGAAGAATCTTTGAGGACTTCGCCCAAGCATCCTACCCCGCCGACGAGAAGAACCTGCCAATCTGGCCCTGCGATGGGATTGGATTGATCCTCTATAGCTTCGAGGTGGAGGAACCCGCCGATTTGCCCTTGATGAAAATGGGCTTACCCGTAGTAAAGTTCGGCACATCGGCAATGACCTCCTGGGTAACAGCGTTCGCAAATGCCGCCTCAAACGCCTCGGTAGATTTCCATCTTATGATGGCTTGGACCTGGTACTGCTGGCCTTCGTCGAATTGCAGCACTTCCCAGCTCAGCAATCCTAGGGGTCCCCACTTCCTACCAGCGCGACGAATGTTGTAAGTAGCAAGAAAAATAAAGGAAGAAGATTCGAATCAGCAGTGCTGGGAAAGGAAGGTATATCGCTTACTCGTCAACGATCGCGAAGTGCTTGGTTACATAGTAGTCAATATCGAACTTGGGTCCGGATTCGTACAGGACAGTAACGGTCGACATCGTGGCGGTTGTGATAGTTGAACCTAGGATGTGAAACTCGTCGGAAAGGTGAAAGTCGGCGTGAATATAGTTTCAAGAGTTGTGATGTGAAGGTCGGGGCTGAAATGACTCCTCACTTGGTCGCAGAGACCCCCGCACCTGAGCTGCAGATTGCCGAGGCACACGTCGTCGGGAGAGCAGCCACAAATAGAATGGACATCCGAAAGATGTGATTTATAATCGGAAAAACACTGAATATTATTGATGCGCTAGTAGCGTCCTCTTCATTTCACGCCTCAACGGATCAAACGGCCCCACGCTGGTGGTACTGGTAGTAGAGGTTCAGTTCGTCCCAGAGAAGTGACTAGTGCATCAAGATAGATCTCATCAACGCGCTAACGACCGCGTCTTCAGCGCTAGATGGATTTGATGCGGAATACTCGGGAACGCTGAGTTCCCTGGGCTTGGTCAATAGAGCCATGCCACAGCTTAAAGTCTCCCGAAGCACCCAAGGTCTGCGTGGTTGCGAGAGACGCCAAACGCCCTACCCCACCGATAATCCGTATCTAAACATCTCTTTCTACCCAGGACCGAATAATTCCCGCGTTGCTCTCTTCGTATACTTTCAGCTCCACCTCACCGTCCTTGATGAACGTGTTTGCTTGTACAAACTTCCACCGAGGCTCTGGCTTCGAGCACACGATTCGCCTCCACTCCTCGTATATACCCGACACGGCAGAAAGATCCTCGTACAATGCTCGGCACGACTCAACGTCGGCGATGCAACGCCAGACGTGCAGGCGGCAGAGGAGTCTTCCCAGGGCTGGCTTCCCGTGCGATAGTATCTTGGAGCGATCAACGCCGACAGTAAGGTTCTGGGCATTAATACTATCGTGCTCGATGGTTAGCACGCCACCTCCGTCGGTCACGAGCTGCTTGAGTATGGCAAATTGGCCCTAGGACAATCATGTTATTGTTGAAAAAGAATTGTCCAGAATTGTGCTTGACGTATTATGACTTACCCTTTTGTGAGCCTCGCCCCAGGTCTGGTCTTTCACATTAAAGTGCTCGAGTGCTTGGAGGCCTTCAACTCCTATCTGGATATATGTGTTATAGGTGACTACACGATATTAGTAAGAAACTGGAACATGGCCATGGTTACAATGCTGATATGGGTGGGCGCGAGTTACTGACGGTCGTCCGCAGTGACGCTGCTGTTTTCATCGTAACCGAAGATGGACAGAAGTTCTTTGCTGTCCATCAGGTACTCCGAGACCAAGGTTGCGCGACATTCCTCTACAGAGGGCACAATGTCCTGGAACACACTCGTCCAGGTCTGCCCCGGTCGATACCACGATCGGATTGGTTCGTTTGTGAGAGGGTTGAGCGGCGGGTTATCATTGTCGAAGTTGAATTGTCCCGGGGCGTTCTCGGTCAGGACTTTTCCGGTGCCATGTCCAATCAATTCGTGGACGGCAGTGGTGATGAACCTCACAATGTGCGTGCAGTTTTTGAAGCTCTTGACCTCGAGGGCATTGACATAGTGGCAGGGGCTCGTTGGGTTGTTGCTGGTGACCATACGGTCGGCAATTACGACATTTTTAAAGCCACTCGTCTCTCTAATGTCATTGTACTACAGGGAAAGTCAGTTGGTGGTTGCAACATCGCAATCGATCCTTTCACCTGGACTCACGTTGGGTAGATTTGCTGCCTCCCAAACCATGCTCGCGCAGGATGCGAGGGCTGCTGCCGCCGTTAGAGCTCCACTGAAACTAATAAACCTAATGCGGTAATATCCAACATACCGCGAACACTCATGAACTCAGGGGCCTCGAACAGAGCCTTCTCAAATGGCCCTTTGCCATCGTTGTCCCCATCAACGGCCCAAGCAAGCGAATGAAGGTGGAGGATTTCTCCACAAACTTCTTCAGTCTCACTGTTTCATCCCGATCGGAAATACAGACGACGCCTTCCCATTCGGCACGGACCCTATAGGGATCGCGGTACGGCTCGACGAAGCCAATCATATTTTCAACGGTTGGGGATCTGTCGGCCACCCAGGCCTTTTGGGACTCGCGAAACGCCTGAAGGCTTCCGGTTCGAAAGCTTCTGATGTAATCGTCCAGAACTTGGACTTGTCGGTCGTTGGCTGCGTACATCCTGGCCTGCTCCAGCTCGAAGCAGACCTTGGAGAGTTCCTGGGAATGGTCTCCTTGCACCACTCGCAAGACACCATCCAGATCGACAGAGTGGTTTAATTGGAATACGCCGTCGGCGCCTTCCGATGCTTGGAGGATGTGATATTCGACTCCTCCCTTGTCGGCAATCTTTCTGAGCCTAGTATTCTCTGGCTCGAGAAAGTGGCTTTCCATGACGCTAGACACCAGGGCAATCTCCTGTCGGGTAATGCGCTCGCTTCCAGGGTAACAGTTCGAGATAGTATCGTCCCCGGGAAATCCTAGACTATAGGGCGGTGTGGAGAATATCGCGTCGACGGTATTGGACAGAAGATCCTTAGCTGCAGCGGAAACGGCAGAAATCTTCCATGAACTCTCTCGGGAAAGTTCGGGCACGATCTTCTGATTACCTTCGCCCTGCCACCCCCCACTTGATGTACGGCCGCTTTCGGCCCAGGGTTGTCCGTCTTCATGGCGGGTTTCGCGCTGCACGCTGCAGCCGGCTGATGGTTTACCTGACGAGATTGGGATGATGACGGGCTGGGGTCAGGGGGTTCCTAGTTTGTGGGGGTTAAGAAACCTGGCTTAGATCTACTACGAGGCATTGCAATGGAGGCTCAGCAACCGCAGCGGAGTTGCAAATAGCCTTCACTGTTCCTTCCTCGCGTTGACATCACGGGCACTTCCCGACGAACCTCCACTTCGTAGAACCAAGGAAGGAAGGAAGAAAGGAGTCGGGAGAGAACCCTTGTTACATATCGAAACGACCAGTGTGCATCCCCGAGTTGAAGGCGGCAGTGCCATTAAGGTGGGGCATGCTGGCCTACTGAGTTTACTTGAGATACCTACTAACTCGGCAAAGTGCCTACCACATTCTTAATACGTTTGAAACGCGCGAGTCGAAGGGCGAGGCAAGGTCTGTCCATCGGGAATCAGGATGGCAGTATGTCAAACTATATGAACTCAGTGCCGGGCTCGATAAACCCCCAATAACTAATATTTTTCATCCCGTTTCCTGTGACACAAATCAGTCACGAGGCCCCTCAAAGGTTGAAGGAGAGGCGGGCATCCGAGGACAGTACTACATTCGGATGTAATTTTCAAGTTTCATATCGACCGATACGAAGATTATGCGCCACTCAATCATCCTTCACATGTTGCTTCGGTAAGATGCACTGCTGTCTGACCTGGACCCGTATCTATTTGATGCCTTCCTTGGGGAGTTCGGTCACATTAGGTTGTACAGGCGATGGAGGCTATCCGAAACAATCATAAAGGGGCATCAATTGATATTGTCTTTCCATCTCCCCTAGTGTAATATCTTAACCATCGTCCAATTTCCACGCACCGCTCCTTCACCCGAGCTCCGCGAAAACGCTAAACTATGATGTCTGAACAGCTCATACCGAGTAAATACCTGTTGGGCGACGCTCTCCAGGCCCTGGGTAGCCCAGATGTCATCGAACATGCCCGAGATTTGAAGATTATACTCAGCCGGTTTCCCCTCAAACCGCAAAAAGAGAGAGGGACAAATCGGCAATGGACAAGGTGAGATTGATTCTCTTTAAGAAGTTGCCATCCGACCCCCATCGCCACCCCGACTCCGAAATCTCGATGGGAGCTAATGCTTATTACCCCATTAATATTAGTTTCGACAAAGAACAAGTGACGGGCCTTCGAGGACGGTCCATTGTTGCGGCTCAGGGCGTTGTCGTCGTCACTGACGGAAACAAATCAGAACAGGTTGTCGTCAAGATCAAGCGTGGCGACTACTGGGAAGTGCGATGTGATTATAACTCGGAAATGCACTCTCATGTCAATATCCGTGTAGGCGATGAGAAGTTCGCCTTCTTATACCCGGAGGGAAACATTATGAGAGATCCGGCGACTGCACCAAACCCATACTTTGACTACCTCATAGAGCAAACGGGAACGGCGGGATACGAGAAGGGCATGGGTGATGTTGAATTAACCGCTTGCGCTAGAGAATTGGCCAAGTACTATTGCTCAATACTTCGAAATAGTTCTTCGTCCCGCGGGATGATCCCGAGGCCTGGTGAAAAACGTTTTATTTGTTCGACTAGGCAGCCTGGATTGCGCCAAACGGTAACGCAACTTACCTCTGGGAACAAACACCGAGCGATATTATCTCGTTTCTTCCCCAATATCTCCCACTTTCCACCTCGCGCGATAATTCCCACTGAAAAGGCGGAAAGTCTATTACTACTGAGCTATGACAACCTTGGTAAATGCTAGGACACAAGTGGTTATACTGCGGCACTAGACTGCACATCGCGATAGTTCATAAACGGGGGTGGTAGTCCTTCAATGTCCATGCCGCATGGAACTTGTCTACAATTTATATAATGCCTCAGCGCGAGGCCTCTTCCGCGCCTAGAAATTCCAGTGTCAAGTCGTGGCCGAAATATGTCTCCCCAAACCCGTTGAACCCATATTCGCCTCCAGTCAACCCGTAAATATGCATGGCACATCTCTCTGCCAAGAACGCGTCCAAGAACTTGGCGCGGAGTATCTGTCGGATCCCCGCCCAGCTTTCCCCAACCAAGTGGACTTCGGAAAGGATCAGGTGGGTTTGCCCAGCGCCGAGGGACCGACAGAACGCCTCGAGCGTGGCCTGCTCGACGGTTACCTCGGCTATACATGCGTATTTCAGGAACGGCGCGCGTGTTAGTATGGATGGTGTGAGGAGTGGAGTGGCATCGTACATCCTAAAATCCGTATCCGAAGGGAGCCCCCGCGTAGAATAAGAGGTGAAACCCATGTTGAGCCCCTCAAAGCAGGGGCTTGACAGCACGGCAGCTAGATAGTTATTGGCATAAGGTATGTCGTCCGGTGCGGGCGGGCCGGCCCACTCACATTCAGGGTCCATAAAAAATCTGCTGAAGAAATGAAAATGCCTGATCTGCGTGAAGGCGGCGTGTAGCTCGTCCCATGGAGAAGTGGCCGGATGGGCGTCATTCACGCTTGGTAGAAGCATGGGAAACCCGACTCTTATGGGGAAACACTCGAGGTGGAGCGAGCGCACCTCAACTCCGGCCTTGGCCAGGGCGATGGGGATCTCCCGGAGTAGCTTGATAGGCATTATTTCCGGAGCATCCGGCATGTCGAGGATGGTGCTCCATCGCAACGGGTCCGACATGCGCTGCTTCAGCTCTTCGGAGTTACCAAGGACTGACGGCCGGACCCAGCGCGGGAATTCGTTACCGGGAATGTCATCCTTCAAGCTGAGGACATGGGCATGTGGTATTCGCGCCATCGCCGTAGCCAAGCCACTCGCAAAAGTCCCGTTGACAATGAGAGCATCCTGTTCTCGTTGCTTTCGTTGGTAGGTGTCGTAGCTATCGGTTAGGATCGTACAAATTTCGGAATATCTTCTCTCCTTACCGTAGTCGCTCTCTCACGCCGGAAGCGAGGGGTCTAGAAAGTAATCCCTTGCCTTGTTTAGAAGTAGGTAGTTTTCTACGGCAACTTCACGCAGTTCCATCTTCTTGAGCCCCTCCTCGTCTAGTTTGCTATATCCTATGTCGTTGGCTTTGTATAGGTCAATCTTGCAGCATTCTTTGGTCGTCTCTAAGCTGTCAAGGTGGTAATTTGCGAACTGTGCGATGTCTAGCGCCACTTCTCTCGGACGGTATGCGAGCTGCACCTCGACGCCGTACACTCCCGACGCGAGGTAGGGCCTTTTGGAAATCTCCTCGGCGATATCCAGAGACTCATTATCCAAGCCGATCCGGATAAACGGAAAGAGAAGCGGGGAAGCTAGATCATTGAAGAGGCGACAGGCCAGCCGGGCGTTTTGGACGCACTGCTTCCTCGCGCTATCATGGAGAAATGAGTACGGCATCCACTGCCACTGGGACCAGGCTTTGGCGACGGGGTACTCTTTGTATCTAAGAAAGCCGAAGATGTGGTGCAGGATGTCGAGCGGAAGATCGGAGACCTTTTGTGGCCTGATTTTTCCGCGCGAGAGGTAGGCTGCCCTTGCACGGAGGGAGTCTTGAAGGGAGCCTATACGCTGGAGGACATCGCCCTCGCCCTCTCCAAAATCATATCTCTCACCCTCTTCAGAAGTATCATCCGAGTTTTCGCTGCTCCCAGACAGGCGGACCGCTCTGTAGCGCCGGGGAACGATCATCCGCTCGAGGTCGTCTATCCCGCGCAGTTCTCGATACACCTCATTAAGATCTAGGGAATCTACCGTGGGGCCTAACCCTCGGCCCCCCTGCTCAACGCCAGCCGTAATGTACTGCCTGTCCGCCATTGGTATAGAGTGGGGAGTGCTTGCTCTTGGATTAGGGGGCAGCGATGGTGAGGAAAGAGGCGGCAAGAGACACGGAATTGGAGATTTCCGCCATGATTTATAGAGCTGCAGATGACCGGCGAGTTCATTGATGTCTTCCTATTTAGAGACGCAGAGCAGACAGCATTCCTGCCAGACAATGACCATATTTCCTTTGACAACTAGATGTTTTCTATTTAGTAGGGCGACCAACCTACGCCTTTATGCTCGGCATTTCTGGGCAGCAACATTCTGTGCGACATCTTTGTCAATCCCCGTCCGCATCGGCATTGGTGGCTGCAAAGACTCGCCAAAACAAGCCTTTGCCAAGCCTTGGCCCTCCATGGTTAGCTTTCCCATTGTGGCGTCGATTAACTGATCTATTTTCCGATTCGTCACCTGTTGAGTGTTTCACCTAAAATCTCGTATAACCGACTGACTTGAGTTTGAGCAGTCCATCTTTTCCTTTATTTAACTTCGAGGAATTGGGGACCGATCCGGTCTTGTCCCCGATGTATCTTTTATCGTCGCCTAGACCGGGATTCACGATTCGCCTTCTACAAAAGTATCAATACATTCCTCGGGCACTGCCAACATACCAATGAAATGAGTACAAGGGAGATATGTCTTTGACTTCGCCCCAGCTCCAGTCCAGTGGTAACTCTGTTTCGTATAACTACTTCTCGAGCACACCTTGTGCGTTCCTGTCCCTGTGCCTGGGCTCCCTTCAGCCACTCCATCGGAGTTGACCGCGGGCGTGCATGTCTGCACGTCGGCGGCGTCTCCGATCCTCCAGACCATCAAAGGAAAGGATTTTCCCCGCGTCCCCCACTGACAAGGCTTTCGGGTCTCCCCAGAGCCAGGGCTGTCCGAAGGCTTTTCAGCTTCCATCGATATGCTAATCTAAGCGTAGCTCCGTTGGATAATGAGTCCTAGAAAGTTGGCATTTCCTTCTCCCTAGGTTTCTTTGAAGAGGGTACTCCCGGTTTGATTTCACCCCGAGTGGTGCCTGAGCCAGATTGGGTTTCAGTGAAGCATGTAAGGTTTGGCCACAACAGACATCAAACAGTGAGCGGACATGCCACTCTTAGTGGAAGAAGTACAAAATTTGGAGCTAAATCTGCTCTAACAAAGCGTACTGTCAAATCGGGAATTAGAAGAAGAACAAGGTCCACGAGTAAGTTCGGTTTAAAGTACTATTTTTGCCCTAGTGGTTCTCTGTTTCGACACATACAGTCCCTATGCTCGCCTCACCCGGGAAAACCGCCGCGTCTCCTTTCCATTCGAAAATTCTCAAGGTGACATCGTAGGTTCCATACCCACATTGCGTGGGCCCGACACAACGGGAAGCCCCCACGCGAATCTGCCAGTCTGACAGTCTTCTATTATATGTAACACGCGACAGCGGTGCCGATCTTCCGTTCTAACGTTACATCTCCTACCTACGACACTGAATTGCACAACTTTGAGTTTGCATGGCGCAATAGCCTTTCTCGTTTACTTCGGCTTATTGATGTGCGATATTCTCTATTTAGGGTATTTTGTCACGACGTGTGTGTATTCGGATATTGTATAACAACACAGCTCTTCTCACGGCATCTATTTTCCGGATTGTCTAATCGCCGCAGCTCCGATTAGGCTACTAACCATTCTTACCTATCAATATTTCTATTGTCACACCCTATTTCATTGTGTGTTACCTTCTAGACCTATACGTATTGTTAGTTTGCAGCATGGCGATAGGGCTTTTTAGCGAGGAGAAGGCTGTCAAGGCCGATGTCACCGATGGCCTCTCGCCAGAAGACCCAGAATCCCAAACCACAGCCGACTCGTGGGAAGTTCGGAAGATGGCCCGCATTGGCAAACCTATCGTGAAGGCTGTTTCTCAAGCCGACGGGGGCGTCGTCACCGGAGACACAGCCTCCGACGCAAGCGTGTGGATCGGCAAGCAGATAGAGCTAGAGGCTGACAATGCCATCCGCTACCGAACGTGCGGCTGGAAGAAGACGGCTGCGCTCCTCTTTTCCGAGTACATCTGCTTGGCCATCATGTCCTTCCCTTACTCCTACGCCACTCTTGGTCTTGTCCCGGGCTTGATCCTGACCGTCGTGGTTGCCGGTCTGGTATTATACACTTCCTTGATCGTCTGGTGAGTACAAAGAATCCAAGCCAAATGCCATCTTTAACACATGCATTAATACATCATCACACACAGGGAGTTTTGCATGCGCCACCCAGAAGTCAAGGATGTCTGTGACATTGGCCAATTGCTCTTTTGGAACAAGAAGTGGGCCTGGTACTTCACGGCGGTTATGTTCTTGCTGAACAACACTTTCATTCAAGGCTTTCACTGCCTCACCGGAGCCAAGTACCTTAACACCATGACAAATGGCCACAGCGCCGTATGCACGGTTGGCTTCAGCGCCATCACTGCCGTGGTATCGTGGGTATGCTCGCTGCCCCGGACCTTCGGTACATTGGCGCACATCGCAACCTTTTCAGCCTTGTTCACTTTCGTGTCCGTCATGCTGGCGACGATCTTCGCTGCTGTCGAAGACCATCCTGGGGCTGGCTGGCCTGCTCTGGGTGATCCTACCGTCTTCTACACGAGGCCCCCACCAGGCACCACGTTTGTCATGGGTCTCAACGCCTTCATGAACATCAGCTACACATTCATCGGCCAGATCGTCCTTCCCTCCTTTATCGCCGAGATGAAAGAACCCAAGGACTTCCCCAAGGCCCTCTGGGCCATCACCATAGCTGAGGTCATCGTCTTCTCCCTAGTCGGCTCCATCATCTATGCCTACACCGGTACCAATTACAACACGGCTCCAGCCTTTGGGTCCCTGGGCAACATCACGTATCTCAAGGTTAGCTTCAGCTTCATGATTCCCACCATCATATTCCTCGGCGTCTTGTACGCGTCCGTATCCGCCCGCTTCATCTTTTTCCGCCTCTTCGCCGGCACGCGCCACATGGGCGAGAACACCGTGATCGGATGGTCTGCCTGGGCCGGCATCCTAGGCGTGACCTGGGTCCTCGCCTTCATTATCTCCGAGGTCATCCCATTCTTCGCGGATCTGCTCGCCCTCATGAGCTCGCTCTTCGACAGCTTCTTCGGCTTCATCTTCTGGGGAGTCGCTTACCTCCGCATGCGCCGCGCTACTTATGGCGCCAGGTTTTGGAGGGCTCGTGGGTTCCGCAGCTGGTTGGGTTTCGTCTTTAACATCATCTTGATTCTTATTGGTATCTTCTTCTTGACAGTTGGCACGTACGCTTCCGTCGACAGCATCGTCCAGGGGTACAGAGGTGCAGGATTTGGGGGCCCATTCAGTTGTGGGAACAATGGCCTACTTGGGTAAACGAGGGGGAGGTAGCTTCTAATTCACTAACGGAAAAATCTTTCTCATGCTTTTCAAACCCGCTATAAATTCGAAGGCGCAACGCCTGTTATCTATGTTCATATATGTGGAGAGTCAAGCTTGGCAACGACCTCCCTATGATTCTTGTGCTAACTTATGCAATGGATATTTCGTAGCTTCCCGTCAATGGCACGCTTACATGGAGCACCAACTTCCTATTCTCGGCATCGTAGTTCGCATCGTCAACCCCATTCGGCTCTTGCTCCACACCGAGAATAGTGATCGCCTCGACATTTACACCAGCGTCGAAATCAAACGAGCCAGTCATGGTGAACTTGCCGTCCACATACTTAAAATCAATCTCTGACACGGCGTCCTGCTCAATTGACACGCCGTCATCTAGGTACAGAGAACCCTCCGCAGAACCGTCCAGGCCAGGCGCGACGACGATGTTGAAGCCGTTCTTACGCAATGCAGTGGTGGTGTTGGCGCTTTCGACGCGCTGAGGGTAAATGATGCCACCCTTATAATGAAGCGTGATATCCGTAACGTCGACATTAGTAGACACGTATTCGCCGTGCCCACGGACTGGTTTGCCCGTGGCCCATTCGTAGAAGATGTCGTCGGGGAGGTAGAAGTTGGCGGACGTGCTGTCCTCTTCCGTGACAGGGCTGACAAGGATTCCATCGCCGTAGAAGAACTGCAAGTCGATGGGATACGTGTTGGGGTCATTCGGGTAGTTGAAGAAGAGAGGGTTGAGCGTCGGGGTTCCGGTCTGATTTTGCTTGTAGAGGGCGGTGTAAATGTAATCAACTTGGAGTTATTGTCAGCAGGGAAAGGAATCTTCCATTTTAGGAACGGTGATCCTCATATTGAGAGCTTACGGAGGGTGTATCTGATGGAGATTGCCTTGCGTGCAGCTTCAGCTACCTTTGGCCAGCGGTAGAACTCTTGGGGATTTGCAGAGATCTCGGCGTGGTTGCGGAAGAAGGTGTAGAAAGAGCCAAGCGTTGCCCACCTATAGTCATTATTAGTTGTATCCAGAACCGCTATACTAGCAATGATTTAGTCTACCCTTACCTAGCACAGAGAGTCTCAGTTGCGTTTCCACCGAATCCGCAGACATCCGGACCCACGACCGGGATTTGGTACAAAGATGCGAACTGCAGAATCTGGCTGATGGACCGGCGGTACCAACTCCACCCCGAGATGTTATCTGTTGGACTGTTAACTCCCATTGTTTCTATTTCTGATATGCAGGTGACTAGACAGAATCATTACCTCCAAGCCAGTGGGACACGTCTTTCCCAGAGCCGGCAAATGTGCTTCTGGTGATGACCAAGGCACGGTCATCTGGACGCCTAGCGCGCATGGCATTATGAGAATGAGTGGACATCATGGCACCGTAAAGGTTATGCGTGTCATATTGAACGTATCCCCCGCTCTGCACCACATCAGTATCGGCCGTGCTATCGGCAAGCGTGGGTCCTGCGCCGTTCTGAATCATGTACGGCGGCCGGATGAGCTCGCGGTTCCGGAGACCCTTGCACTCGTTTGGTCCACAGCCGGAGCCAGTGTTTCTCCCGTGCTGCCACCCCTTACCGGGACGTCCACGGCCGCCTTGGCCCCATTGTCGCCTGCCAGAACGCCAGCGACCAGCCCCTCGGTTAGACTTGGAGCGGGACGGGCTGCGACGGGGTTTGACTACAACAGCTCGGCGCTCAATATCCGTGGTGCCGCCGGAAGCAAAGTTTGGCTGCAGACTATCGGGGAAGCCAGGGATGGGAGCGCTGGGCCCGTCTCTGACTGGCGGTGGCTTTGGAGGATCGCCGTCCACTTCGGCGAAATGCTCCGGAGTGGTGTTGTTGCCCGGATAGGGGCGGTTGTAAAAGTTTGCAGGCTCGTTCATGTCGATCCACAATCCGTCGATGTCCGGTCCATTCGTCCCGTCAAAGAATGCCACGAACTGCTCAGTCCAATATTGCTGAGACTCGGGGTGGAACCAATCAGGGAAATAACTCGGACCAGCCCAAACAACGCCCTGATATAAAGAGCCATTCGCTTCCTTCATAAAGATGTCGTAGGTCAGACCTGCATCGAGGGGCGGGTTAGATTCCTTGTAATACACGGCGGGATCGACCATGACGATGTAGTGCTGATCCCTCGCGTGAATGGTATCCACGAGATCTTTGTAGAGGTGGGCCGGGAACCTCTCCGGGTCAATCGTGAAAGTGCGTCGACGATCCATGTAATCAATATCAGTCCAGATTGTTTCGAGAGGAATATTGTTGACCGAATAGTTGGCGGTGACAGCGGCAACTTCATAGACGTCGCGGTAGCCGTATTTGCATTGATGGAAACCAAGTCCCCAATACGGTACCATCAATGGGAACTGGGTAATTTCACCGTACTGGATGGCAACTTCTCGAGGGGAGGGGCCGGCAACAAAGTAGAAATCGAGAACGCCACCGAGGATGTTATACTCAAGGTACTGCTGACCGGACTTGTTGTCGATGAAGATATCCATACCGTTGGAGTTGAGTAGGAACACTCCGTGGGTGCCCTTTTGGCGGTGGTCAAAGTAGACCGGGTGGGCGCCGTATAGGTTTTCGCCTTCAGGCGTCGAGTAAGCATCCCGAGTATAGATAGTTCTCGTGTAGTTGGTCGAATTTAACATGAACGGGTCGTTATGTTCGCCAAGTCCGTACAGATGAGGGTTTTGCGGAAGATGCGTCTTGAGGTAGACGTATTGGCTTTCGAACACTAGCTTGTTGCTGGTGGTATCGAAGAGTACTTCGCCGGTTTCGGTCCTGGATACCGTGAACGAGAACGGGTCGGCATTGAAGTTGAACTTGAGTTTGGAGTCCCTTGGAGCACACCATTGACCGAAGCCAGGACGAGGGAAGACATCGTCTGGAACCTGGTAGACGGTGTTATTCGTATCCAGGATCTTGACGTGCAGTCGATCATTGGTCTGATATTCGACTTCCAACTTCAAGTCCGGGAGGTCAGTCCCAAAGACATTGCATGCCGGTCCCGCGAGAGATAGGTGGGCATAAAAGCCAGACTGAGTCTTCCACTGTTTCGTAACCTTGTATCCCGGGCATTTGGAAAGGTCCTTTTCGTACAGGTCATTGCCGGAGCCATCAAGAGAGTCAACACCGTCTTTGCTCTGTGCAAGGACGGAGCCACTGAGGGCTATAGCCGACGTGAGCAGCTTCTTAAGGAGCATGTTTAATTGAGGCTGGTTGAAACCCGGAGAAAGAGCCTTAATTACTCCATTCAAAAAAGTCCGGGGCCGGTGCCCTTCCTGCCCTTATATAACTTGCCGTATCCCTCAACGAGATGGGAAATCGTCGGCGCATTTTCTCAATGCCCCTCACGTTCGTCGATTTCAGTATCGCGGTCATCGCATCAAAAACGAATGGGGCCTCGAGGTGGAATTAGAAAGCATTTGAAATGGTACGGCCGAGAAAAGAACCGGACAAGTTGTCTCGCACAATACAACACCCGTAAGCAAAGTTGTGCCGATTCACAAGGATATTTCACGATGATCTTCACAATCCTCGCACTAAAATGCGGAGTATGCATATGCGGGGTTCCGTTTAATGCGTATTTATTCCTCGCTACCGGCTAACACAACAGCTCTAAGCTGTAAGACCTATACAAAGGGCCGGATACAACTAGACTAATTGCCACGCTTGGAGCACGTTGCTGAAGTCGGGCCGGAGGGTTATATAATGTCACGCATTTCACATTGCCTCGGTGCAGTCTTGTTTTCTATGATAGGAGAGTTGGTTTAGTAAGTTGGCCAAGTTCGGGGAATTGTTCGGAGGACCCAGTCTATGTTACCTGGCTTTCTCGGCTCTCCCTAACCTGGAAGAGGAAGGTAACTTCCTCCGCCGCTACTCTTCTGCTGTTGCTCAATAGCCGCCCCATTCCCTTACCCGTCCGTCACCCACTCTATTCGCCTCCACAGAGGGGTTGGTATGGATAGAAGATCGGATCATTTGGATGGCGGAATCATTTCCATTGGAACAGCGGAAGAGATATTACTCGTCTCTTCGAGGGGGTTATCTTCTAGTCATCGCTCGTTATTAAACAGCTGGCAACGTTCCAGGATAAACAGACGACATGTGCACCAATCAGGTGATATTATACCTCGACTAGGGAAGAGTAAGACACCAAGTTAAGACGGCGAGAGGAAGGAAATTAATGTGAGAGAAGCTGTGGAGGTGCGTGGGATTGCTACAGACGGTGATTTCGATGTCTATTGACGGGATTCAGGATGCAATGGTAAATCCTTTGCCTGCGCCCAGTAGCCACGAGGTTGGATCATCAACAACATTCCAAAAACTATTAATTATGCATAGACTTATCCCCTCCCATCCTAGTGGCGCTGGACCATGTCCCCCTCATCAACTTGTTGGAAAACAATCACAAGCGATTATCTCTTCTTGAAGGGAGAACTAACATATCCATAGGGTGGACATGCTTAACAGTAACTAGGCGAGATATACCGTGTATTTTGTAATCGAAGCGAAAGACATGAATACATACGCAGGACTAGGACTAAGGAACCTAATGACTCGAGTTATCAAATCAGATCTTCAGTGTTCAACTTAATGCACTCTTCTAAGCTCGTCCAGCCGGACCGTCCCAAATCCTTCAGCCATCCCTCGGCCGCGCCAGCTCGAACGATCTCGACACGATCAAGCTCGGCATCTGGAATGTCAATACCAAACGTTCTTCCGGGGTACAGCTCTTCGAGGATTCGCTGCATGCCCCTCCAGGTGTAGGGCGCAGCGTAGGCCGAAGCGTGCTTCTCGCGGATGTTGGGGTTTGTGAGGGCTGCGCCGCTGACGGTATCAGTGCCGCTATTGAAAAGAGCCTAGACTAGAGCTGATGTGGACGGGTGGCCTTGAGGAAGTGGATCCAAGCTTTTCCAGAAATTCATGGCCGGAAGAACTACCCGATGTCTAGTGAGCATATATGCATTCGTTAAATTAAGGTGGCATACCACTCAAGGATTAACCTGCGTTCAGAACAAACCCAGGTTTCTTCTCGCCATACCACTTCTACGCCTCCTGCTCGCCTTGCGCCTTGCTCGCAGCGTATACAGGAAAGCCGCGACTGGGTTCATACAGCGGAGGGGCCCAGGCCGCTGCGATGGCTTCTTCGTTCCGCGTATTGCCGTCGATCTTGCGCGCCCTTCCGGGATTCGCTGCCGCGACGCAAGAAGACGTAAGAACCACTCGCCTGACTCCAGGATTCTCCGAGGCGACCTTTTAGCAATTCAAAGGTTCCATCGACCGTCGGCGTGATGACTTTGTGCGGGTCTGGGCCCATGGAGGTATCGGTTGCAGTGTGGATGATGCCCGAGACGCCTACAAAGAAAACATTGATGAGTTGCCAGAGGCTGAGTATGCCATGCCATAAACGAAAGACCTCACCTCGGAGGGCGAAGTCAAACGCTCCTGGCTTGGCAAAGTCGGCAATGGTAACGAGTTCAAATTTTCTTTCGCCATATTTCTTGTTGAATAGGGCAGTCATCCACGCTGCTGCATCCGCATTTCGCGTAGTTCCTCATACGGAATATCCTGCGGCCAGGAGCTGGTCAGCAAATGTGGCTGGCGATGAAGCCGCTGCCTCCTGTGAGTAGGACGACTGAGCCGGGTGCCAATGCAGGTTCGTAATTGGGGATTATGATGGATAATAATTCTTGTTCAAGTTGCTTGATGTGTTTACTGGAGAAGAGCGCTTCGTGTGATGGTGCTTGAGCTGTTCGAACTAGGCATCTTATATCTAAGAAATATCCCCGGACGGTGTTTGGTTGAAAATGAATCTCTAGGTGTCGATTGCCAGTACATACGCTCTCCAGGAACTCCCGCTGATTTATCATCCTGTTCTCAATGTGGCCAATTAGTCTCTGCAGGGCGACATGATTGACCAAATCTCACCGACAATACACAGTTCGTCTTCGTTCATATGACACCCATTCGATGCTGTTCTCGCTTTGTTGATTTGTGAGCTTGCTGTCAATATGACCAATGCTGTGATTTCCGGCCTTGTGAGGTCGTCCCCAAGTTAGGAACGGGACACGCAGGCACCGAAGTTGCACGGACTTGCGATTCGCCCGCTCCGCGCCCTTCCAGTGCCGCCTGACATGACATAGGCATTGGTCACTTTGAAAGCATGGATGACCAAGGGCCAACAGCAACCCCACTAGAGTCCATATTGCCAATGTCCAATCTCCGCCCATCATGCCTAGGCACCAGTCTTCAACCTTCACGATCACCGGTTCGTTATGGCACGTAATCGCCAATTTGTTACTGAGAACGACCGCTGGAACGCTCTCCAAAAGAGGGATCCGCGAGCTGCCCTAGCCTTCATCTACGGCGTCTCCACAACACGCATCTTTTGCCGGCCAACATGCCCCGCCCGCCTCGCCCGGCGCGCAAACGTCGTCTTCTTCGATACGGCGTCGGATGCCTTAACAGCCGGGTTCCGGGCATGCAAACGGTGCAAGCCAAAGGAGGCTTTCCGCAGGGCCCATGAGGAGGCGGTGAAAAGGGCATGCGAGGAGCTGCGTGCTGCTGGTGGGAAGACAATAACTTTGGAAACTCTGGCGGGGGAAGCTGGGTTATCGTCCCGGTATTTCCATGGCGTGTTTAAGAAGATTGTTGGTGTTACGCCGAGAGAATACGCGGCCCAAATCAGGACAGAGAACGAGCGCGATCAAGTCGCAGATGAACAGACTGCTCGAGGCGAATTGGATTACCAGAACCAGGTTCATCTTGTCGAGAGGGCAGAGTTCGAGGCATTGGGTAAGTAGAAAACTGCAGGATTTACTTAAGAATTTAACCTACGAGTTGATATTAGCAACCAGTTAACAGTACCCATGACTTAGGCGACTCTATTTTTATTGTAGCCCCAGAAACCGGGATTGTTGAACAACTAAACGTTGATTGGAATCAACTGGCCCCTTCGACTGAAACTGAGTTGCTTATCGACATGGACTATGAGGCGATGATGTCGAATCTCGACTGTATAGCTGATATGTTTGGCCATTCTTCCTAAGCAGCATCCATTAAATGCGACCCTGCTGATAATTCATCGTTATGGTGTCATGCTTCAGGTGAAAGTGCTGCCTCGAGTGCTTGCATCGGTTTGCAGAGGTTCAAAGGGAGGGGAGGGTTTCTTTCTTTCTGACTTCAGTTACTGACCTTCAACAAGGGCAGTTTACTAGTCCTCGAATACTATGTATTCAATCATTTGATTTGACTCTCCCAGCAATAAGTCCACTCCCTTTGAGATCTGTTCATTCTCAGCGATTGGTCAATCATCTTTGGAGTTCGTGTGGCGTTAGCTGAACGCCAGGCCATTGCCTCCTGCAGCGCTGCCTGATCGGCTGCAGGACGACTGGGTGACTGAATGAACAGACAACCCCACTCCGCTTGAGAAAGACCAACTTCGTCTCGACAGTATCACGAGCAGCAGGGCGAGCATGACAGAAGCAGTAACAGAAACAGACGCTAATTATTCTATTATGATACCTCCCTTTCCATATCCAGAACTTCCCACCATAGATGGTCTCCGGCTTCTCACTTTACAACCGGCCGGGGATTTTTTTGACGACCTTGAAGGAACTCTCGTGTCGATCCCTTTCTCGTCCAAACCGAGATACATTGCGCTTTCCTACACCTGGGCTGATCCATATTCCCACGAGGGAGACAAATCACCTTTTGGTGCGGAAGGCCTAAGAATCAGTTGGCAGAAACGCTCTGTGATCCGCTTAAACGGTCATGAATTGAAAATTGGCGTGAATGCGACTCAAGCCCTATGCTTCCTTCGCTCGAAGGAGGCTCCGGTCCCCTTATGGATAGACGCGATCTGTATCGACCAAAACTCCATCACGGAGCGGAATAGGCAAGTCGCGCTAATGGCCTTCATCTACTCACGCGCAGCGGCTGTCATCTCCTGGCTCGGCACGCCGATTTTCTACCCCAACCAGGCGCAGGACGAATTCGATCTCACGCGAGAATGGCAAGACGGCAACACGCAGAACATCGGACCTGAGTTCGCCAGGGCGGTGACGAACCGGCCCAAGTGCGGCGGGCCAGCCAAACCCTTCGGCTGGGAATGGATCAACCAAAGGTCCATCAAATCACGACACCACCAGAGGCACATCTCGACGAACTCGTACTGGGATCTTCTGTGGATCGTCCAAGAAGTTTGCCTGCCGCACCACCTGGCTTTCATGTGCGGCGGAGCCATCTGGACCGAGTCGGTTATCTGGGAAGCCGCTAACGTAATGGAGTCGCTGAGCCCGGATGCCATCGCTGAATCGTCCCTGTCGGAAATTCGGCGTCTCCGGTTTGCTAGGGAAGGGAGATTTGGCATATGATGCGCCTGGAGGCGCTCGTTGAGCGATTTGCCGACTGTGGGTGTCAAGAGATACGCGATCGCGTGTTTGGACTAGCCGGTCTCGCTAACAATGTAAACGTTTTTGCTCGATCCGCGGAGTCGGCGGAACCGCCACGATTGGATGACTTATCCGTGTCTCAGGAACACTCACACTCTCAACTAGGCTTCATCGAGATCGATTATGAGCGCTCGTTTTACGCCATATGGCATGATCTCGTGCGCTTCATGTACACAAATAATACCACTCCGTTAGGAACCGAAGCGACGCGAGAAGAGCAGGAGAACGAGGGACAAACGAGGGTTGTCCGATTTTCAGGTGTGGTCCAGCGGGCGCTTGAGGGCAATGTCGAGCATGAATTGACATTCGCAAGGCCATTTGCGGTCTCGAGCGACACCCCATTCGTCGTAGCTATGGGCTATGTAGCAGGTGCGATTCTCGCGTTTGGCCCCCATTACTCTCAGTATGCTGGTTCGTACCAAGCGCAGAGGCAATGGGCACATTCCCTACGCCGGCACTATTCTTCCTCCAGCGATCTCGAGACCCTGCGCCGTATGCAAGATTCCTATGAAGTCGACATCCTCTATTACTCCCCCGAGGACTTGGACCGTATTTGCGCGTTAAACAGTTCGAAATCCGTTGTGTGGTCTGTCATGGAGGGGGAGGACTCTGCGTCTTTCACTGACGACACCCAAGATCTCGACCCAGGAGGACTGCAGCGGCCCACGGATCCAGCGGCTGCCGACCCTATCCTGTTTCTAGGCACCGATCATTGCATGGGCCTTGCGCCTGCAATCGCGAAACCAGGCGACCTCGTCGTTCGCTTCTATAATTGCAATGCGGCCATCCTTATCCGGCCGAGCCCTACCTCAACAGTGGAGAAACCCGCAAGCGAGATATGGGAAAGCTCCGCACAACATGAGATACCCCCGGGCCCAGAGTTCTTAACCTTCCAATTAGGTTATTACCAACTGGTTGGACGGGCCGACGTCGCGGAGCCGCGCAGCAGGGAGGAAGATTTGGGAGACAGCCGCGCCATGAGCCTCATGCGCGACGTCGAAAGATCTTTGCCAGCTTTCCAATCGGAAGACCACTCGGCATTGTGGGAATGGAGCAGAGGTGTTTACGTCCGCCTAGATTTCGAGACGCTGCAACAAATCTCGGCCGGCATTAAGATTTATGGCTGAGCTGCTGAAGTCTAAATCGAGTCACATTCCCATTCCTTTGTGCAGTCGTCGTGGCCCTTTAGGATAGATACGTACTCAAAAAAGGGTTTAATAATCGCATCTGACATGCATGAAGATGAGGATGAAGTGTCGCGTCCTTTTCCTCGTATTTCGCATTCGCATGTCTTCCTGGTCACCGACTAGTGTAATCGGTCTTTGAGCTTTTTTGTGCCCCTTTTTTTTCCCTGTGCCAAATTGGGCTATATCTCTGTCCTTGGTAATTAATCTTCGAAGAATAAAAAAGGTCATAATTATAGAATCCGTCCGGCGTAATGTGTCCCGTAGAACGGTAATAAAACGGGCCTTCTCTCTTCAAGTGTTGGAGTCCGGGTTCCCCGGCTCCTGAAGGTGGCAAGAACAGGCCCAGGCAGCGGACAATGCGGACCCCGAGCGAAAAAGGTTACATCCACTAAGCCTTGGCAGTGTCCGAGGACCACATTTCCGTCTCCGTCGGGACAAATTCGCAGTCTGTCGCGTGGTTTAAACCGGCTGCCTAGCATATTTAAGGGATGGAGGACATAAACCGGCGCGGTCCAGCTCCGAAGTCATTGAAAACACTCACACTAACCAGAGAGAGAACCACATCCTCAATTGATAGAGCAATTGTATCGATATCATATCCTCATAATTAATATTCCCCGAAGCCATGGCGGTCGCAACCCAGGCCAATGGCAAGACCAATGGCAAAACCAATGGCTCTGTGCGAAAGGCAGAGAAGAAGCCCAAAATCATCCGTCGACTTGGTGCGATGTAAGTTCACGCTCGGTAGGATCGGTGTGAGCTCCAAAGCTCACCACAAAACTTATCGCTAGGGAATTATTCCAAGCAGCCATCCATTCCATGTCTTTCTATTCCGCAACAGTCATCACCTGCCGATACACACCCCCGCCCGAGTCGACAAACTCTCCAGACTATGAAGTCGAGAAAGCTGTAGAGCTCGCCGTGGCGAAGATCGTGCTTGACAACCCACTTTTGCAGGTCGGACTTTATGGAGACAGCACCAAAAACCCAGGCTATGTCGCGCTAGAACAGCTTGATCTCAGCCGCCACATCGAGTGGAGGAAGCCTCTTTCCGAGGAGTACGATGACGTTTACAATGCTACGCTGCAGGTACAGATGGACAAGCGTTTCACCAACCTTGAGAGTCAACCTGGGTGGAGGATAACGGTTCTTAAGAACGAGGCGGAAAACTTTATTGATGTCATGTTTTCTTGGCACCACAGCTTCACGGATGGAATGGGTGCCAAGATCTTCCACGGCCAGCTGTTGCGCAACCTCTGCGCCCTCGATAGCGTGGACAAGGGCTCGATATCCCTAAAGGACCACATCCTCACTCTCCCCAAAACCTGGGACAAAGAGTCGTTCCCGCCCAAACAGGAGGATCTAGGCCGCTACAAAGCCAGCTTGGACTACGTCGCTAAAATCTTGTGGCACGAGGTCATCGCCCCCTCGACCAAAGACGCCGCCTATCTGGCATTCTGGGCCCCCTTTTCGGCAACACCCTACGCTACGAATTTCCGCCGGATCTGCATCGACGATGGAACGCTGCAGCGCCTCGTTGTGGCGTCACGGGAGAATAAGACTACACTCACTGGACTCTTCCACGGGATCACGCTCGCATGTCTCTGCAGCCAACTTTCGGAGAAGGAGGCACGGGGCTTCACTTCCATCACAGCGCGGAATATGCGACCTTCTACCCCCGCTAGCCCAAAATGGGACCCGAGTAAAATGATTAACAACATTGTCACCATTGTTGACCATCAGTTCAGCCCCGATGTCGTTGCCCAAATTCGAAAGACCGGCGAGGCCGGCGTAGAGAAGTTGATCTGGTCCGTGTCAGCCTCAGTCAAGGGAGAGATCCACAAAGCCGTGGATCTAGGTTTAAAGAACACCAGCATTGGAATTATGGGATTGGTAGGCGACTGGCGTGACTACCACAGAAGCCTGGTCAAAAAACCCAGGAGTTACTCGTGGCTCGTTACCAATCTCGGTGTTATTGACGGATCACCAGCCTCGGACGATGAGGAGAGCAAGAGGTGGAAAATAGACCGATCTCAGTTCTCGGTCAGTGCAGACGTGACGAGCGCGGCCATTCGGATCTCCACCATTGCGGTCAAGGGCAGGGAGTTGGTTGTCGAGATTGGTTGGCAGGAAGGTGTCGTTACAACTGCTATGGGCGAACAGTTCGTGGCAGGCATGGAGAAGTGGTTGGTCCACCTTGGAAGGGAGCATGCCTAGACATTCCTTTTTTCGTGATTTTCTTTTCTTTCTTTCTTTCTTTCTTTCCATTTTCAATGTCGATAGAGGATCCTAGCGTTTGTAGTTTAATTCCAGTATGCCATTGTTTCAAACTCTCACCATGGGCACATCCCGAGCTTGTGATGACCTCCTCTCGCAGTTGATCCGTTGGCCGACTTGGCGGAGGCTTTGAGTGGACTCCGGGTGTGCGAGACGCCAGGGTACCGTGGAGTTTGTAAGGTAGCAGAGTGTAGAGATACTGATAACGAGATTAATTGCTGTCAGACGGGGGTTTAAGTCATCCGCAGATGATGTTGTTGAGGGGGTAACGAGAGGGGCTGTGAAGGGCGATCGTGGCACTACGTTTGTCGTTCAAGACACTAACAGTCGAGGGAGGTGCGGTTGCTCCCGGGTCAGATCAACAGCCTCTGCCTTAGTTCCGCAGCCCATGGGCAGATGATCCACCGGTGCTGAGTCTCGTTAGCTTGGAGCTGGCACTTGGAGCTGTCCTCATTGTCCAAGTCGCCGCTGTTCGAATGAAGAACCAGCTGTTAATGCTAATTGATAGTGATAGTCTCGCCCGTACCATTTATATCTTTCAAAATCGTTTCTGTGGAACAACCATGCGGGCATCGTCGTTGCCGGTGGCCTGGGAAAATGTGACGCGTATGTGATATCTTGGGTCCAGTGAGGTCACTGTCCATCTTCACTGATGCCAGTTAGCCGCCTAGTGTCTTCTCGCATCTATGAAGGCATCCCCCGATGATGGTTCCAAGGATGACAGTCCAGATTGACGTTAACGCCTCTCGCCCATGCTTCTAAGCTGCTTCTTTCGTTTGTCCTGCTTTGTAGGAGAATGCCATGTGAAAATATGGCGTCTTGACAGTCCTGGTGGCAGCTATTTGTTACCCCGTCGGCTCTCAGCTCTGCCTTGGCTCGATTTCTCCCCAATATCAAGTAAATGATGAAAACGCCACAGGTTACAGCGAAATACTTTGTGCGTGTAAGAACGGCGAGAACTAGCCTGTCCAGTCTGCCCGCTTACTTTAGTGCCATACTAGAGGGTGGATCTGGCTCGGGACAGCCACGGATAATTGATGTTCCCGACTAATTCCTCCGTCTGACCGGGAAGGAGTCGATCTGGCAGCGAAATCCCTTGTAGGGCTCGTAGGCGCCTGAGGCACTTGAGGACCTGCTGCCATGCGATATACGAAGATATACGACGCGTGGCGGAACATCTCGGCACATGAGAAAAAAGAAGAAGAAGAAAAAAACGCGAACAGGAAAAAGGGGTCGTGAGACTCGTAGCTTATGGCTCGAGATGTTGAGAAAACCTGTGCTGGCTTACATCTGAGATTTTTAGCGTACTGGCGCCAGACACATCATCACGCCTCGACATTGCATCCCCTGCAGCACAACGAAGAAGTATGTCCCAGGCAAGCCCGAGCGGGGCGTTCGCTACGAATAGGAATTCATCCAGGGATCAAAAGCCATGCAAGGGACGAGCACTTACCGGGAAATCCGTCATCACCCCAGACCGCCGTCGATCCCCACTCATCATCTTCGGGCTTATCTTGCCCCGTTGATTACCCCCCGCCCAAACCAACAAAGGCAACAAGGCGAAATGAGCTTTTCCTGCCCGCGCCAAGCTCACGCACGAACAGAATAGGATCGAGCTAAACCAATGGCTCAAGCAGGGTTGCCAAAGGCGGAGCCCTTAGTCCTGCCTAGCCCCAGACTGGGCCGCGGGAGCGAGACACGGATGAATCTATATAGTCGGCGGCACGTCGCACAATTCGATTCATGATGAAGACCCCAAGGTTCAGAGTTAGACATATCACTGGACTTATCAGTTGTTTTGTTCCTCTTGTGATGAATATTTTCATCAGCCACTCCTTTTAGACATATCCTCACTGGATAAGACGTTCGTTTCTATTGACTTTTTGCCCACGCTCATTTTATAACCTATTGTCGCCATCCTTTTTCTTTCAGACATTAATACTCGAGCAAAGTTCCATAATGCGTCTCTCTCAATCTCTCGTTGGCGCAGCTATTATAGCTGTTGCCAGCGCCAGGGCATGCGGCAAACCTCACAAGCCACCCCACCACGGGCACTCTCACAGTCACGGTTCTCATCCTGGCAATAAGCCGCATCCCACCGCGGCTGTATCCTCCAGCTACGCCCTTCCAACAGCGGAGAGTAGCATCATCGTCTTCACCAGCACGGCTTCGGAGGAGGAGGCAGAGCCAACCCCCTCTAGCACTGTCGAGGCTGATGAAGAGAAGTCTACAGACATCCCAGACATCTCCAACACGGCTGCTGAGTCGAGTGCTGCGTATACGGAAGCACCTACTGTCGTGATAACTCCCACGGTCACGGAGTCTGAATCCGCTATTGAGACGGCCTCCTCGTCCGACGCCCCGGCTGAAACAGATGTTGAAGAGTCCCCCACTTCGGCCGCTCCTGCCCCGACCTACACCCGAGCTTTCCCTGCCGATCTCATCGACCAGCTTCAGGACGCCAGCATGCCCAAGCTCGCTGAGTACAATGCTCACCGGGCTGCTTTGTCAAAGAGGCAGGCTACGAGGTGTACGTTGGAGAATGCCATGGTCAGACGTGAATGGTGCGTATCCACCATGGAAACTATTGGGCGCTAAGAATGGGGATTCTAATATACTATTCACAGGGCCGACTTAGCTCGTCACGAGCGGGAGGAGTACATCAATGCTGTGAAGTGCCTCCAAGCGCTGCCACCCAAGGACAACAAGGCTCCTGGTTCTCGCTCTCGATTCGACGATTTCACCGCCACTCACATCAGGAACCAGAACGAGACAGTACGGATGGTAAGTCCCAACCCAAACGCTTGAACTATCCCATCCTTTAAAAAACGGCGTATCCGTCCTGAGAGCTAAACCGTACTCTGCAGTATAGCAGCAGTTTCCTCCCGTACTACCGTTATCTTGTCCACGCCTACGAGACTGCCCTATGCGATGAGTGTGGCTACACGGGAGCACAGCCCTACTGGAATTGGGACCGCACTGCTGGTAATCTCAACAGCTCGGCCCTCTTCAACGGAGATTCGGCGTCTCTTGGCGGCGATGGCGACGGGACGGAGAATCACTGTGTTACTACCGGACCCTTTGTCGGCATGACCGTGAACCTCGGGCCCAAGGATATTCTTGACGACAGCCGCCGGCGGTGTCTCCCGCGGAAGCTCTCCGAAGGGTGTGCTGCCTACACGACAATTGAGCATACGTATCCGCTTGTTAAGGACAGTGTTTTCGCGAGCTCGTTCCAGGACGCTTTGCAGAAGAGTGACAGCGTCTATAACACTGGCCGTTTTACAGCTTTTAATGATCACGACAATGTATGGGTTCCCTTTTTTTTTTTTTTTTTTGCTCGAAACGTTTTCCCTCTCAGATTTTCCCTTACGTATGCGCGCAAGATATACTAACAAGATATCGCAGGACCCGGCATCTTTCGCCTCTGACCCCGTGTTCTGGGTTCACCAAGCGGGCATCGACCGACTATGGTGGATCTGGCAGATCCAGGATATCGAGAAACGCCAGTACGACGTCAGGGGAGGGAAGGATTATTTGACCGACCTTGTCGATCTTGGTGTGAATGGAAAGAAGAGGACTTTGCGCCAGCTCACGGATACCTTGGGCGGCGATTTTTGCTATATCTACTACTAAAGTTGCAGTTAGTGTGGATGCAGGCGAGTCTGGGAGTGTTGTGCCGGCAACGTGTAAGGGATCTCGCTCATTCCTACACCATCCAAGAGCTCACCGGCACCGATGCCTTAGCGCCGACTGTTCATAGTGTATAGCAAGTGAAATATCCGATACATAATCGCAGACTTTGTCTGCAGATCGTGCCAATTTAAACTCGCTGCTCCCATCGTCATCTGCGTTTTCTACTTTTCCAACATAGCCCCGTTCTAGTAGTTTCGCTCGTGCCCTCCATCTCCTCGGATAGTATTTCTTGACTTTGGGATCACTACGTGTCGCCCCACCTTTCGCACACACTGCAAATAGCGTCGCAATTGAGACTTCACCAAACGAAACATGGTACATGGGTGAAATCTTATTCTCTGCTCCTCCGGAACTTCTCTTTTGCAGCCGCTAATTTGAGGTCAGGCCGCGGTATACCTTGCCTTGCCTCATCAACACTTGTAGTACCATCCCGGGTCTTCTTCTACTGGAGGCTAACTAATCTCCTCGCTGACCGAAGAATAACCTTGTCAAATAGCTCAATGAAGAACTGGTCCTCGGCCGGGAGGAGGGCGATGGCGTCAGGGGGCAGAAACGCAACGACATAAGAGTACTGAAGCAGGAAGTATGCGTTGATCTGGATGTTGAGTCCAGGAACTCCTACTCTATTAACGATGGCACTAATAAGTGCTGTTGGGGCTAGCGGTTAGCATGATGAATTGCGAGTGGAGAAATGGACTTTACGAATCTTACCGTCAGTATACGCTAACCGGGTGGGAAATCGATAACGAGTATCGTGAAGAACAACTGTGCTTGTTAAGAAATTTGAGGGCGACAGTCGAGGCGCCATGAGCTGGCTGGTACAAGCATAATCGTAGTGAGGGAAGGCCTTTCGAGATCAGTGGGTGTGAATGCATAACCTGGCTAGCCACTTTGATTTTCGTCGCATTTAGGATCAGAATAAAGGCTTTTTTTCCTCAATAGCCGTGAAGCGGTTCTTAAGGAGGATTGATCGGGCATCCTCAAGCTGTTCGTCGGAGATGGCAAGAAACAAGTCGCCAACGAGGACTTGGCTCCCAAGCAGTCGGGCCACTGGGTCACCAACGATACAGTATCTTAGGCTTGAGTCTTCTAAAACCTCAGCAGACCGAAAGTTGAGCCATGCAGGTCCCTCTTTCGTAAGAGGCGGAGTCGTATAAGTAAATGTATCCATAGTGAAACCCTGTTCGGAGATGATCTTGAGCAAGAGGAATTCAAGATGGTGGGAGAGAATCCGAGAGGCTTTCACAGAACCGTTCGTGTGATATTCTGGAGTCAAGGCCGGATTATTAGTTAAGCGGGCTAAATTCAATATCGTCCTATTGAGATATGAATAATTATTGGCACGCCGTCCTCAACTTCCCACTCAGATGAAGAATCAGTCTCAACGACAGTTCGACTGATGATATCGTAGCTGGTCGATATTGAAGGACAATAGTAATTTTTGGTCTTATTTTTGATACTCTGTAGTTGAAATTTTCGCTCGTCGGGGTTTTTACTGTAATGAGTCCTTTCAATTGGTGGCAGCCTGGGACGCGTCGCTGATGGTCGAATTTTCACTCTTGATGTTGCCTATTTCTAGTTTCAGCGTCAAATATCTTCCACCCACCCCATTCTTCTAAAACATTAACATCCTCATTTGACCCTGACATTGCATGGCCCACGATCAAGAGTCCAACCCTCAAGCCCGCCAGCGCCGCGGCCCCAAGAAACATGAGCGCGGTCGCCCCATTCCAAAATTCACGGTCGACTTGTCCCAGCCTCCAAGGACCCGATACAACCACATCGCGCCGCACTTTCACCCCGCCATCAAGAGTTCCAACCTCCCAGGCCTCTTTGACGATGTCGTGCACGGCCTAGTCGGACGCACCTTCGGGGCCTTGATGAGGTTCATTGCACAGATTTTACTACGACGGGTTTACAACGAGGAGGAGACCGAGGAACTACGGGGCCTCTCGGAAGCATCTGGCTTGCCCATGTTTTTGCTCGTTGCCTTCAACGTGCTGCTGGATCTGTTGCTAGGCTGTACCAGTGGCGGGATGCGGGTCGGATCTGGGTTAGAGGGACTAGATGACGAAACGTCTAGGATGATACATTTCCGGACGCTGGACTGGGGGATGGATCCTTTGCGAAATCTCACAGTCGAGATCGACTTTGTCCGGTTAGAGGGTGGCCCGGTGGTGGCGAGCGTGGTGACATATTTCGGGTACGTGGGCGTTTTGACGGGGGTGAGGAGCGGGTTAAGCATGAGCTTGAACTTCCGAGGGAGACATGATACCAGCACGCGGAAGAAGGCGATATCTTTCCGGTGGCACCAGGCAATGGTGATTCTGGGATTCCGGCAGTCGGTTTCGAGTGTACTACGACAAATATTGCTGGACGATTCCTCCGTTACTATTCCTCGAGAAGAAGCCCGAAATAGCTCATTAGGGAAAGCGGAGGAAGACACCCATGGAGAACATCTTTGCGAATCCAGAGTACTTACCGTCGTGGCTAGTCTACTACCTTCGCCTTCTACGGCAGCTTACCTTATCTTTTGCACTCCTCAACGAGTCCGCGTCATCGAAAAGGACAACTACTCCGGCACTCTTCACGAATCCGACACCTTTCTCGCTGCATATAACCATGACAGAGCTGACGAGGATGATCCTGCCCAGCTCGAGTCTTTGGTCGAGCACGTCGCCTCTTCCAACGTCCAATCCAGCATGGCGGACCTCATCGCCTGTTCATTGGAGCGCAAGGATCATCTCGAGCGTATGTGGCGGAGGAGGGCCACAGCTTGCCGACGGAGATTGGGGTTTCAAGGGGAGGCAGTTGCGATGGCCGATGTGTTGAGGTTTGTGAAGGATCTGGAGATAAGTAATGACGAGACGCACTACGCTGTGATAATGGATCCGGGGATGGGGCAACTTGTATGGAGGAGAGCGTACGAGGCAGGTGAGATATCATGAACAGCGACACCGTCTAGAACTCGAGGTTTTAATTCCAATCTGAGGCTATCTCGGCCATACAACGTGCAATTTCTAGGATTTTCTATTTCGTAGTTGGGCGGGGTGCGTCTTTCTTGACTTTTTAGTTTAATTCGTTCGCTATCTCGCCACCACCCATCTAATAAAGACAATCGCAAGCGTGAGAGTGATACAGATACGTCAATCAATCAGGGACCTCACCACTAGATCGACACTGCTTCGTCGGAAGTATGGAACGTGCCAACCACAAATATTGAAATAGTTTTCTTCCTATATCTTCCCTGCCTAATCAAAAAACAAAGATGTTGCGCTTTGGATATTGATCTTCACCGTCTCAGTCGCCTCGATGCCGGCCGCGGTAACTCTACGCTGGGGCTTGTAAAGATGATGTCACTGGCGTGACGTCATGTAGCGTCTCTCAGTTAACCAAACATTGTTGCCAATTCCATATACTAATGGTGAATGTAGATTATCTATAAATGATTGCGATTCCCTGCAGTATCCTACACCCTCAGTACCTGGTCAGACTGTCAACATCTTGACAACGAGGACATTCAGAATCATGTCGGATAACAACACCTCAACTCCCAGCTCATACCTCAATGAAGCTACGGGCGCCATCCGTTCTGGCATTGCATCCGCGACCGGAAGTTCAGAAGATAAGGTACAGTGAAAGCCACCGCTCAGCGCCATATAGTAGTCGACCATATCCTCCATAAATACTCCCGGCAGGGGTGTATATGACTGATAACACCGCCAGGCCAAGGCGGAACAAAGAAAGAAAAGGTCCGAGGCTCAACACACTGCCTCACAGTCCACTTCCAAGATTGGCCCTTACTCCATAGGTCCTGGAGGCGGGATCGCCAAAGAAAACCCCGAACGTACGCAAGGCCGGTATGACCAAACGGTCAGCAGCGTGAACGAGGCCACGGGCAGATTGATTGGCAACGACCGTCTCGTGCAAAGGGGGCGCGAGCGAAATCGGCGTGGCCAGGAGCAAGAGGCGAAAGGCCAGTTAAGCGACTTGGGCCGCGGCGTTGGTGAGCGGGTGCAGGGCGCTGTTGGTGGTGCCACTGCTGCTCTGACGGGAGATCGAGCTGAGCAACAGAGACACGCGGACATACATGTAGGGTGGCCTACGTCTACCTACTCCTTCGGGTATCTTGCTAATCTGCACAACAGGATGAGGGCAAAGCGAGATAGCGCGGTGTCGAAGCCGAATTGGACAGGAAAGCCGGAATTTGAGTCCACTGTACACCTGAAGTTGCACCCCGCCAAATGATTGAATGGACTACTCGCTCAAAATGGTAATTTTCCAGTTTAACTACAGATTTCTGGAGAATGCAATCTATCGTTAATGTGTTGAAATTGGTAAAGGGCGAGGGAGGTGGAAGGAGACATCATGCCCAGCCCCTTCTCCTTCTGTAGGGCCTTATGGCATCAAAATGTCAATCCCATCCATCCCCTTTCCCTTTTTGCGAGCAGATGACACGCCAAGAAAGTGGGCGGAAGGGCAAATCAGAAGGCGACATCTGCAAGCCTCGGTCCGATAAGGCGGTTACGACCACTTGAGTTAATATAAGTACGTTTACAGTTATCTAATCTCTATGGGAAATAAATTGGATAGCGGAAAATTCTCAAGCTGATTGCGAGTCTATCCTCACATGGAGCGGATACGAAAGGCACTATACCTGGGACTGCTTTCAGCTGACCTAGTACGGTTGTTATTATTATGACTGATAGAGCCCTGAATGCTATCCATCCCCTAATCCTTATTGAAGTCTATCACAACTCGCCCAGCAACCTCTCCTCTCCTCAGCTGTTGCACACTTTCTGCCCACTGGGACCTTCCCCTTACTTCCGAGATTCCCTTCAGCAATCCGCGCTTGGCATAATCGAGGCAAGCCGCAGTATCCTGCATTGTGCCTACCAGCGTGCCAATGATGTGGAGGTTCTTGAACACGAAGGTACTCGGCTCGGCACCAAGGTGGACGGCACCGGCGGGAGGAAGAGCAATGCACATGATCTTTGCGCCTATTCTGTTTCCGACGAAGCTTATGGAGTCTGGAAGAGGCCCGGTTTCTTAGCACAGGGCAACTCGTGAATGATTGATAGGGAGTCGGGACTTGCCTTTGTATGCCTGATACGCAGTCACCAAGACACCATGCGCACCGACTCCATCAGCGATCTTGATGACCTCGGCAGTGACATCCTTGATCGCCGTGAAGTCGACGAAGGCTTCGGCGCCCATGCTAAGACACAGGTTTTTCTTGGCCTCCCCGCCATCGATTGCAATTGGCCTCATTCCCATGGCCCTAGATGCCTCATTAGCTCTGCCATCAGCTGCATGATGCTTGTTTGTTCGATATAGCCGTTTGTATCGATATCGGCGACACTTCTGCTACCTACCTTGCAAGCTGAACACCTTGAATACCGACACCACCGCCACCACCTGGGAATACAACCCAATCACCAGCCTTTAACCCGGAATCAATAAGAGCACGATGCATCGTCGACGCAGAGCACATAATTGGGCCAGCGACCTCATCGGGCACCCCGTCGGGGATTCGACTGGTGTAGATTGCTGGCGTCACCATATACTCTTGGTACGTTCCGGGCGACGTCAGACCGGTAAGATTTCCCCTGGCGCAGTAATTCTCACGGCCATTCCAGCATTGCTCGCAGTTATGGCAGACGTCGAGCAGCGGCTTGATGCCCACGCGATCTCCAACCTTCCACACGTCCCCGCATTTTGCGCCGACTTTGACGACGACGCCAGCCCCCTCGTGGCCGGCACACTTCACACCACTTGCGGACATTTTGGGTAGTCCCCAGTCGTTTAGCATGTAGTGCACGTCGGACATGCAGAGACCAGTGATGTTGAGCCGGACGAGGAGCTCATCATCCTCTGGACATTGATTAGACTTTTTTGAAACCTCATCGAGATTTGGCGGCATACTTACTCGGCTCCGGAACATCGAGTTTCTGAACGTCAATAGTAAAGTCTGGGCCCTCGTTGACAACGACACCGGCCCATCCTTGCTTCGGAATATCAGCAGCCATCATGGTGGTCGCGATTCAGATCGTTGAGTTGCTGTGCGGAGGTGAGGCGATTGGCTCTTCAGTTCTTAAGCTTCTTAGTCATTAACGTCAATAGATGAAAGTTCGAGTAGCTGCAACAGCTAAATAAGGACGACTTATTATAAATACTCAACACGGAGGAAGTTAATGGGCCGAGGCAGACGAGTGACCTCCCAGATGCAACATCGATTGATATGCCGACCACGCAAGCGATGGGGTCACTTGACCAGGAACTGATCCGCTTCGGATCCGCATTTTAGTCGGCGGTGTCTAGACTCCGTAAATCGCACACAAATACTGGTGGATGCATGGAATTAGCATTGGAGAAACGTGGCTTGGCCCCCTGGAACACGATCTGTGAGCCCAGAATCCCCACTATTCCAGGGGCTAGGGAGTTGGGCTTTTGGGGCTCCGAATCTGATAACCCTATCGGAGAATCCCCAGAATCCCCGCAATGATCACAACTGCGGTAGCATCAGATTGCGGGGTGCAGATTATGGGGTGATGTGTGTGCAGATGTGGGTTTATTCCCGACCGATATTTTACGCTATGATTGGGTCGTTCCCGGCTCAGCCGAGCTCAGATCTGCGGGGTGCTTTCGATTTTTCACGTTGCCCCCGCGTGGCGATCTTCCAGCATCGTCTGAGGTCTTCTTCGTGGCATGTTGCCTCCCCATCCGCTTAGTGGCTTCTGACCTTAGCTAGGATAACTGGGCGTATTCTCTCAAAAAAAGCCTGTAAAGCAACTAGACGAATACCACAATCAAGACCTTACCAGCAGACAGAATACAGAACCGAGAAGACCAATCACACATTTCCAGGACAATCGGAGGGGCGAGAACAGTGGTCAATACCATTCATTAGCCGTGGGCCGCCGGAGAACTACTAAAATTCAGCTCAAAGCTAATGCATTCCAGGCTGTGTCATGGGTGGATTAGGCGGCGGCTCGGTACTTACACGAGACAGCGATCCAACAAAAAGGAATAATGCTCCAGGATAGCTAGATGGGGAGAAGCTTTTATAAACTAAACTAAAAGAAAAACTTCCGGCTCATCTGGTTCAGACCTAGGCTTCTCTCCATTCATAAGACCACTCTCAATAAAACACTCGCCGATCAACTCATAGCTTTGGGTTTGCAACCCTACGCCGATTTCATCACACGGCGCCGGCCGAAGTAGGAACGGAACTCTGCCTCCATGCAAAACAACAATGATGTCTCCCTCCCGCGCGGTCCAGGGACACAATCCACAGAGGCCATTCGATGCTACAAAGAAGCATCTGTCAATACAAGCGGGAAGCTCACCTTCCCCCGCACGACGCTCGAATTTCCCATCGCTGCCTATCGGCCGGATGGTGTGCGGTGTCGGTTCGGGAAAGTATCTCGTGTGTGCCCTAACATGATCTCCGAATGCAGAGCACCAGTGGTCTGGTTCCATGTCTGGCCCATCGTCTTTCGTGGTGCCAGGACGCGCCCATATGCCTGTGTAGCCGCAAGGGTCGAACATCAGGTGAAACACTGTGCGTATATCGATAGGTCGCCCAGAACTTCTTCCGGCGTACGGATAAATCATTGACTTGGGAGGGTGATCCAGGGCGACGATCTCGGCCACTTTGTACCCCGACAGGGGGAGAACTAAAGGGTTATCCGGGTTTGAGCTAATGAGGATCCCCTCGTCGACGGTGTTATTGCCTGAGGCCTGAAAGGAGAACTGCTTCAGCAATGTCATCGACGACCATTTAGAATAGCCCTCTATTCCTAGGGCCCAAGTCGGGCGCGGTATTGGTGCTCCAACCCTTGGATCGCTGTCGCAGAGTGTCCGCTGCCATGCTCTGGCCGGTTGGCAATGGATGAAGGACAGAATGTCGAGGGAGCGGTGTTTCCCGATCCACCATCGTGTGAAATCGGCCATGACATTTGGAAAAAGTTTATTGTAATCCGGCCGTAGGGCGGCCGGAATGGTAACGCATGTCTCTCGGCCAAAGGCGAGAAGAGCAAAGAGCTTATCCCTCGGGTCTGTGGCCTTCATCTCCAACGCTGCAAGGAACACCTCCAGGATGGTCAACAGCCCCTGCCCATCGCTTCCTTCTACGGATGGCAGTTTTCCTTCCTCGTCATCGGCAGTTCTGCGCCGTCTTTCGACCTGTTTTCGATCTCGAGCGCCTGCCAACATGTTCCAGATGGTAGGCATTGTCAGCTGTCCTCGCAAGTTTGGCATTTGAGCAGTGTAGTGAGGCGTTTCGAGAAACTCGTTGACCAGTAGCAGCTCATTCCAGTCGATCATCTCGGCGCCACAATGAACGAAGGTCTGTTGAGATAATAGGACTTCCTGGACCACCCACACACGTTGGAACCATGGATGCTGGAAGAGACTTTGCATAAGATACGAGATGTGCCCGTACCCCTCGCCGCCTGAAGCCTCTACCATGCTCGGATCCAGTGGCGTGTTATAAAAGTGATGGTTGAAGACTTCCCACATGTAACCAAACGATGACGCCCCGTCATTGCGAATAGCTTCGAGCTCCTCGGCACGAAGTGTGTGCTTTGTACCAATACAGCCGCACTCATCCCCACCGGGGCAGCGCTGCCGGTGGCAGTTATCTAGGTCTCGAATCACTCGCAGCGCCACCTCCAGGCCAGCGGTTTCATCATCGAGCCAGACGTGTACTTTAGATGCGCGGGAATATATGATTCCCATCACGCTGACCTGTTGCGATCTTTCTTCGTTGTCGGACTGGTTGATGCACACCGCATCGATCCAGATTCGTAGCGGCGCATCTTCTCGTCGAAGCCGTCGAATCGCGCTCTCCACAGTTGGGGAAACGCCGAATAACCCGCGCCCAGTGGTCTCGCTCTCGAGTACGATATCCACGCGCTCTGGCGAATTGCCCCAACAGTACGAGAGAGCAGCAAACTCTGTCTGCGTATCAGAGGGAGAGCAAGACAAGCTGATGTGCTCGAAGCTAGCTTCAACGGCACCTTCAGCTGCACCAGGTTTAATCACGAGCAAGCGGATCTGGTGGTCCTGGTATCGTAGAGGTTGATAGAAGTTAAATGGAACCGATCTGGACAGCGGCTTCTGCGGGTCGTTCTCATTCAGCACTAGCTGGTATTCGATTTTAATGCTAGCTTCCCGAATAATGTTGACCCAGCCGCGGTAAACGGCTTTTGGGATTAATTGGATGACATCGCCGGGCCGGAGCGACCGCAGCCACGCCGTCGATCGCGAGTAATAGCGGTGAGTATCCCAAGAAGTGGTGATCTCGTGAAATTCAGCATCAGCGACACCGTTGTGGTGGATCCTCACGGCCCCTGTGTCGCTTCTTCCCCCCTGGCGTTTCAAGCCGACCTCGAACCAAGTGTATGATACCTCTTTGTTGTCTGCCCAGCCTTGATCACGGGACACCGTCGTGAAGGAGGCCGTCGTAACTGCTAGCGCATCTTCCGGCACCGTGAGCTCAACATAGGCTCTTTGGGGGCAATGCTCATGGACCTGTAGCAGGTCCTGATGGACGGACTGGCACACTTTAAGTGGAGGTAACATTGCCTTATATCTATCCACCGCGAGCTTCGAGGGAAAGGTCAAAATTTAGAATTGATAAACAAAATCGCAGCAAACGTGGCGATAATTCAGTGGTGAGTGCGGGAATTGCAAGACTTGTAAAGTCGCTCCCGTCTCTTCTCTAACTCTTCAGTTATTCATGGTTTCGACTCTCAATCCAGAATACTACTCTACCCGCTTATGCATGTCTGCCTGAACTGCCTCTTGGCACTTGGGAGGGTTCTGTTAATTCGAAAAATCTCCTCTCTGTGGGTTGTCCTGCACAGCCCCCACAGCCTCATCGTTTCTTTCAGCTAGTCTTAACCATGAACGGCACTGATAGAGCCCGAGTTAGGTAAAGTCGCAAGCAGTTTCTGTAGCATTGCAGGCAATATTCCGAGCCTTGCAGGCCATCGAAGCTGCATCAATCATTTCATTACCTCCGTCAATGGGCATTCCTGCGCAGTTAACGCCATCAGCGACTGCCTCCGGTAATCATGCGACCAAAGAGGCACTTTTGGTCTCTTGCTACCTTGTGAAGCTGTTTTATGACGAAGGGGCTGGCATGTTTCTCAGCAGAAGAATGTGTTCGCAAGGTAATAAAATTTGGCGTTTTGCTTCCACAAAATGAAATGAACAGGTTCCACCAGGAGGCTCTGACGTGCCTCCTAATACAGCCATCACTTCAGATCATTATGGGGCGGCATCGATTGCTCAATAAAGCCGCAGGCTTCGTCCAATTATTTCGGGGTCTCAAATTACCGCTTTCTTCTCCAATTTGATTTCGACACCATGCTGTCTTGCTTCGCCCTCATCCTATTACGCAGATAGGCATAATTCAGCGGATGCCGGAGCTTTCCGACTTATCCTCAGTAGTACCATTGGCTGTGTGAAGAGGCACATCCCCCAATCTACTCACGAATGTTTTTTTTTATCTCCTCAAACCCTACCGTTGTAACCAGGGTCAAACATTGTCTTATTGCCGCTCTTCTTATCGACCATCACTGATAAAGAGTATCAGTGGCGCTTTCTTTCTCTATATAGGGATGGCAACCAAAGAGCCGTAATTCTGGGCTGATTTTAGATAGATTGGATCAACAATGGCTTGTAAAGTATTACCTCATCCGCCTCTGTGTTCATATCGATCAGGAAGATCGCGTATCCTTTCTAGACCAGGCCATCGTTTTGCAGGGGGCACTCTCTGGGGGCAGTCCGTCAAAAGTGCCCATTCAGGTTCATCTGGCCTCTTTCAACATCCAAGGTCATACCAAGTGGATACTACCACAGCTCTGTGACCTGAGCTTTCTGTATCATATCTATGAGCTACTAAGAATGTAAAGCACTGGCCACATATCCGCCCACCTAGATGATCAGTAACCCATGATTTTGAGTATTTGAGTGGGCGAGAGCATATGGATTGGTGCCGAGATAATCTATCGTAGTCTTGACTAGACAGAAGAGGCAGTGGACTAAGAATGAGGCTATTATACTCTGCCGTCCATTTTGTATGGGGGCAGCAGTATTGTAGGAAGTCATATCATTTAAGATCACTGCACGTGCCCTACGATGTTCGCTGGCCGACGATAAGTAGTATCAAGCCGGGTCCGAGACCATTCGTTGTGTCAACCTGTCAGCTCCAATCCCTCATCAATAATATCACTTGCGAACCCCAGAGCCGCCGATGACACCAATACGTATCATCGTCCGAGCGCACGCAGCCGATATTTCAGATACTCCAGAACAGCGGCCATTCAGGCTCGGCGACGCGTTCTGCAGCCAGGAGTTAGGAAAACCAATCGAACCCAAGGTCCAGTTTCCAGCTTATAATAACATACATTACTTACCCAATTTCAACTCGCCAAAGGGCAATGCGTAGTTCCTCTACGACCTGTGTGCGCATCCATCCCTCACGAGGTATATCTAGCTACACATCGCGAAGGCGATAACACATCTTAGTACGCTCTAGTGTCCTTGCGTCCTGCATGTCTACTAACTATATCACTCAGGATATTTACAAAACGCGAATTGTGGGCTAAAACAGCAAGGAACTATGCGAATATATATTAGGGGGGTGAGGGTGGAGCGGCAGAACAGGAGCGGCTAGTGAAACTGAAGCAAAGATGTGGACTCTTCACAATCCTAGACCAAAGTAGCAACCATAATCTAAATGCCAATTCCTAATCATCGCAGTGTCTCAGGAGGCGTCTCCCCACGACATTCTAGACAGTCCCTTTCTGGTTTGAACTCTTGGAGGATAATGGCAGTTTCCCTTGGCCCAGGGCAGCACTGCCCCGTCTCACCGTTCTGAGCATCGTCGCATCGCGTAATAATTACGCTTAAAGTGAGTTATATCCTCGCCACACGCCTCATGCATATCTGCGCAGCGGAACTCGTCGTACGAAGTAGACCTGAACGCTGCTCGACTGTTCAACCACCAACGCCGTTAACAGACTCTTTCGGCTCGTCACCTGAGACCCGGGCTTCGCGCAAGACTCCGAGAGTGTTGGACCGCTACAGCAATGTGGCCCCATCCCCATTACCGCGATGCCGTACTTAGTCGATATCTCGAATCGTCAAACAACCTGGACCATCGTCTTTGTAGCACCCTTCCAAAAGGAAGTCCAGCTGAGGAGAGATTTCAAGGAGTGTATGGTTTCCGTAATGGTTCCTATACGTTCGTAATGCGCCTCCGGAGCCTTACTCCCAGTCACGTTGCTTGGCGCTTTTCGAAGAACTACGCACACCGCTCTGACTGAGTCAAAAACATCTAAACCCTGGCCGACCATAAGGCAGGTAACCTTCAGGTTGCTCTGGTATATTCCTGGGTCCAATGGAACGTCTTCCTCGAGGCCAAAACGGGCGCCACCTCGGATGCAGATATAGGAACCCTGGCTCTCCCGACGTCGGCAATTCTCTTCATCGACTGCAACTACAATTGTAGCAGAGACAGCAAGGCCAGAGAGCGTGAGAATTCCTTCCGCGACGCGACCTGTACTATCCCATCCAAGTGGCGTATACCGAATATTCTCGACTGTTGCCCATCGTGGCACCGCACTGATAGCTTCCAGAGCTTCGATTTCGGTGTGGCTGCTTTTACGGTGCCACGTCTTGACCAGACGTATCCAATCTTCGGTATGTAGAGTACGCATATTGGGCTGCAATTTCCAGGAGACTTGCCTATCCTCGACGGACGCCCAAGACCATGTCGGGGGTCTTGGAACCGCGGACGATCGGCGCGATACTCCATTAATACGTAGAGTCGACCATCCAATCATCCAAGGTAGGTGGTTCTCCCATAAGCCGGCGAGATACCTTCCGGTCATGGCGCTCTCGACTCTACAAGCCAGGCCGGACAATGCGGGGAGGCGGTCGCTGTCATGGGTGAGTTTCATCATGGTAAACCTGCCCACAACCTGCCCCCACATTCTTTGAAACTCTTCCTCACTCCCTGTCTGCGCTAGGATGTTAGCGAAGTGCAACTTGGTCGAAGTTGACCATTCCCCCCTTTTTGAGGGACTGTAGGTCCAAGGCCCTGCCGCGCAGTCCGTCAAGGTACGGCACTCCCATACTAGCTCTCTCCTACAGTAGTGAATGACTCTTCTTGGGAGCAAACGTTCTTGAAATGTCCATGCTCGAGTCCATAGCGGGGTCTCAACTTCTTCAGGTGCATACGAGCCGACGAATCCGTGGTTAATGGCACGCCTTGCTACAATGTTCTGTGATGATCCTCGAAAATGAACTGTTCCTACTGGCATGGAAAGTTGTTCCGAGGGGCGCGCGGCGAAGCACCCTTCGTGACTTGATGCGGCCCCTGTTGCGGAAATCGATAAGTAGGCGTCTCCGTATACGTCAGCCATCCTCGAGCATTCCAAATCCCAATCCTGCGCATCTTCCTGTATAATGCATAAAGAGTCGATCCATAAGTAGCGAATTCCAAGCCTGCGGCATATATCAATTGCGTCCTGGAAGGTAGTTGGCAGGGACTTGACATCAATTGCTTGTAGTCGAGCCTGATACGTGTCTCTCGTTGTTTTGGCATTGGCGGGAAGGCCGTTAGGGCCCCAGCAGTGGCTCAGCACGACGTATAACTCGGCTTCGCCTTGCGTGACGTAGAGTTTTACGTCACCACTGTTGCCAGCTTCAAGATCCAAAACACGGGTTGGGAGCGGTGGGGTTGTGGGAGACATTCGACATTTTGCATGAGTTTCGCAGTTCCTGATCCAACGTCGGATGAGCTGAAAGCACTCTTCCGACCTGGAATGCGAGGATATATTCCTCACCGTACCGGACGTTGGTAATCCCGAAGGTGTTAAGTCTGTTCAGGAGGACGGTGTCGGGTTAGTGCCGGAGGTTGAACGCTTTCTACAGGCGGTACATATGGCAGTAGACTGACCGGGCTCCGTGAAGAGCAGATACTCTAAAGAGCTGTCCTGACGGTCCCGTTCGTGCGAGTTCCCGAGTAATCCCTTTCGATTGAGGTTCAAACGGGCGGTAAACGAGAAAGAATCGTCCTCGTTAGCATGGAAGCTAAAGATGGTGAGGTTGGCTGCTTGCCACCAAACCTCTTTACTCATGAGTTGAGACCGAAGGACGTCGAACCCAACGCGGATCGAGGCACATACGGGGCAGTCTTTGGATAATTGCTCAAAGGTATTTGTATCGAGGACGCGGAAGGCCCGGTACTCCGGAGCAAGTATGGAATCGGCACAGGTCGGGCAGCATCCTTCAGTACGACCGCATGGCGTGTCATTAGGAGACGTGTGAGCAGCCATCTTGGACGGCGCTTGCTGGTGGAAACAGTGTTGGTTAACAGTAGGCTAATTAAGCTAGACAAGATATATTCTCGGGGAAGGAAACTGGAGTACCTCTGCTCGTCCTGGTAGGAGGCAGATTTGACGCTCGCGATGATGTGCCTGACTCGAACATTGGGCAGCAATTGCCCCTCATCCGTGCTACGGTGTACGGAGCCTGGTCCGGATCACCTTGGTGAAAAAGAATCGGGAAAGCACCTTTTATAACGCCTCCGACAATATCCTCGCCTAATAATTATGAAGGGGTTTAGGGGCTGCTAAACATCGTCAATTTATGAAAGCTCTTCGCCTTTAACCGAGTTGGCCAGGGGCGAGTAAAGCCAATGGATTGGATAGATTCATCCAGTTGAATCCGCGCACGATACCTCGCATGGCTGGTCAGTTACTGGGCAGTCCATTGGGGGAACAGACCGGCCCGGGACTCGTTGCCAACCGACCCCGTCATCATCTATTCTGTTACCACCCACGATACCTATAGCTATAGCGCGAAAATGTCAACAGATGGCTAACTCGATTCACCCAAGTCGAGTTCTGCCGGCCGCCACGCATCCATCTGATTCCCGCGGGGAATGGAATGCCAGATCAGTAGTTCTGACGGGGCGGCTCTGAGCGACTGGATTGTTGTGTTAGATAGTTAGTCCTAGCCCGAGTACCCATTGTACTCTCTTTAGGCAGTTCGGCCTCGGGCGGACGAGTGATATAAGGCCGGTTCCGCGGGAGCGAGTGAGGCCTTGATCCAGCTTTCCCTAGGCACTAAATGCAATTTAAGCAGATATTTCTTAAGAGGTATATTAAAGAGGGAGATAGTTTACGTAATTGTCTAGCTAGTAAAAGTAGCGGGATGGTAGTGTGGGAGGTCCTAAAACTGGGCTGTGAACTCATTTTTACACTTTTGTAGACATGACAACTTTTGCTAGGGTGGCCCTAAAGAGTGACCTCCTCGCTCAGGCCGGCTCAGGCCCCAGCTCAGGTGGCTTAATTTCGAAGAAGAAAGTGGAAATTGATGAGGGCAACTGGTGCGTGATGCAATGAGCTGTAGTACCAGAATAAAGATAGGTCCTAGTTTTGAGAAACACCTGGTCGTTGACAAGTTTGATTCTGCTGGTGACCTCGATCCATGGTTGGTCTGGTTTGCTAGTGTTCTTCGCGACCAAAAAGCAATCCGCAGGAGAGCTGCGCCTAGACCGCTCCCTGCCGATAGCGCAGCAATATTCTATAAGCGAGAACTCTCCCGGTCCCGCAGCTACGGGAGGTGTGTATGACGATTCTCGAATTGCTTACTCGCCTCGGACCTAGTCTTAGCGAATCTACATAGTTAATGGCGTGAATATTCAGCTACTGCGATTATAGCTCTTTAGCTCGAGTGTTTGTATTATTAACAACTGATTGCATTAAGTATAGTATAATACACGCTAGCTAATTAAACTAAGAGCAGACCCGGGCCCCCTTCATCCACCGCCGATTCTACCCCGAGCCTTCAAATCAAGTGCAAGCCTCCTCCACAAGCGAGAAAGCATCAAACATAAAGTTGACCTGGCCACCATTGCACGAGCTCGAGACGGACAAGACGGGTGTAGCATTTACAGGCGTCAGGGTCCTCACCACCGATATCCACTGCGAGACAGGTCCAGGAGTGGGAGAGATGGTAGCTCCCAGCTGCACGCCGTCGAGGTAAACAGTGAAAGTGCACTTGCTGACGAGGAAGTTCTGGAAGGTACCGAGAGCATAGTGGAGCTCTAGTGTGTAGGTCTCGCCGATCTCGACATCAGACAGGGTCTGGGTGAAGGCTGCGGTCCAGCCACTTGGAAGGGTGACAAACCTACATATACAGTTAGATTATATCTTGGCGTCAGTAAATTAGAGAAGGTAACTTACATGTAACCGTTGCCATCATAAGGCGTCTGCGCGCCATCAACGCCCTGGACCCAGGCACCGGGTGGAACAGTCCAGTTGTCCTTGCCACCCACGCCATCCTCGAAACTGGGGTTCAAGATACGGTTGGTGCAGACGGGCGCCGCAGTCGTCGACGTCGCCGGTGCAGAGCTCGTTGTCGGGGTCTCAGTAGGCGTGGGCTCATCAACGCATGGATCCTCAACGATGGAGAAGTTGTCGAGGAGCACATCGACATCCGCCGGGAGGGCGGGGTTGCAGAGCGCCCAGACTTCGAAGAGTGGGTTCGCAACCGTGGGGACAAGCGTCCTCTCCACCTCGGTATACACGCCGGGCGTCTGGAAAGCTAGGGGGATCTCGGCACCGACGCCAGCGCTGCTAAGCCTGATGGAGATCTTGCAACCGGGTACGTTGACTTGCTGGGTTTGGCCCAGGCCGTAGTAGAACTTGAGCTTGTAAGACTTGCCCACCTCCAAGGGGGTGAGGGTCTGCCTGATGTAGCCCCATGTGGCCCACCGGTACAATTTCAACTCTCTACGGCAGCACATGTTAGTTTATGCTAGTAGTATATGTCAGGGATGTGGAGCATGACGCACACGTAGTTGTCCTCATGCTGCGCAGGAATGGAAACATCGCCAGCTTTGACGGCACCGGTGGCAATGGTCCAACCGGTGCCTCCATCTTCGAAGCTGTAGTTCTCGATAAAGTTAGTACACACAGGAGGTGTCGGCTCGGCGGTGGTGGTCGTGGCAGTGGTCGTGGGAGGCTCAGTCTCGCATCGTGGCACGATGAGAGCATGAGTTCCCACGAACGCGGTGGCCGAGAGCGCAGCGACGACAAGTCTTCGGAGACCCATATTAGAATTACCCTTGGAGAACGGGTGTGGAGGGAGTTGTACGGAAGAGTGAGACAACAGCCTTTGTTGGTGAGATTCTTCAAGGCAAGACGCCGGGATCGCGAGTTCTTCACCGTATTTATGAAAGTAACGCCACAGTTGAGACTCGAGACTGCTGAAAAATGCGGACGCCTCTGATTCGCCGAACCAAGTGGAAGGCCCCCTGCAGGCGCTAGAGGAACGCAAGGTGACGCTGACCGCAGGTGCAAAATTGCGGAATTTGGTCGATAGAAGCCCGCCCGTCAATAAAACAGGTCCGGACTCCACTTACGGTCAGGGGGACCTACATTTAGAGCAATTCGAATCTCCACCATGCAGCACAAGCGGAATTCAGCCTTCAGCGGACGGACTTGCAGGGCTGCGTGAGCCGTCGCCTGATTCGAGAGAGCAGGCCACATGCAGCTGATCCTTGTCAAGCTTTCAGCCGCAACCCCCTGTCCGCACCCTGAGGGAGGGGTCAGTGGAGGACTCCGCGCCCGAAGCCGGCAGAGCCATTTTTAGTGGTAGTGCCCATTCGTCCCTGTCCCTGGCTAGCCCCTGGAAGGTGTTCGTCTAAAGGGGGGCCTCTACACCTAAATAATACCGTAAACACTAGAGTTGAAGCAACCCCATGCACCAACTCCATACTTCGGGGCCAGCTGAGGAGGGAGGGGGACTGAGCAGGGCCGGGCTGACCTCATACCTTCGTCCGGGCCGCTCAGGTCCAGGACAGGGCACGTTGCGGAAGCGGGGGTCCTCAACAGGAGTCCGAGCCCAGCACACGTGCCCCTAGACTATATATGCAGTGGAAATGACGAGGCTTGAATGTGGGAAGCTGACAGGCGCGCCAAGGCGCTCGGGTGCCTGTGCGGTGACCTGGTGCTAAGCGAGCGTGGGATTCGCAATATCACCCGCGAACGCCCGTCCTGAAGAATGGCGTGTTCGACTAGCATCACTCTGAGGCTCATTTTTTGATGTGGGATGCGGAGGATAGCAGCCAAGACTTTTCGGAATATGCATCTGGAGGCACCAATTCTCGTCCTAGCCTGGCCCCTGGTGTGACCTATACCAATTAGGACATATTTTGCTTAGGGGTCCGCAGGCGAGGCTCCCGGGTCAGCCAAGAGTCCCTTGCATACTCATGTGGTTGTCCGCGACAGGCGCATCGCAAATGAATGCTGCGAAGGCGTACATGAGCCCCTTTACAGGTAGTATTATGCTGGGAACGGCTGAAGTAACGCTCAAGTACTGTGGACAGTTGTGGCCATGGCAGCCACCGCGCTTTAATTTAGAGCCTCGATTATATCTTCTCTCCAAGCGAAAAGAGCAGAATCATCCTCGTTTAGCATATCCCATCCTAGCACACCATGACATTATTAGTCGTGTCTCTGCGGACTTCCGCATCGGCCGGCGAGTCCGCAGACCCCGGAGGTATAAGTAGAGTCGGGGACAAAGTGGTGTCCTAATTAAACCTAGGAAGATTGTCATGTCTCATGTAATATATAGGGAGAAGAGGGTAACATACCCGAGGCTGGGCTTGAACTCGAGGCCATAGCGCGTGGCAAAGCGGTTGCTGTCGCAGGCTGATTTCCAGGCCGAAAGTCAACCCATATTTCCATTAATATGGTGTCCTCTGCCAGGGCTAGGGCGGCTCTATATATAAAAAAAAATATATATCTCCCCATATATCTCCTATTAGAGCACATTCGAGACCAATACTAAACCACACAACAGAGCGACGAGCAGAAACCACCCACTAGTAGTTCAAGATAAAAGACAGAACGTCCCAAAAAAGTTGATCATTATAGAAACAGGTATCGACAAGGCGTCATCATCCACCACCTCTATTGGCTGCAAGGAAGTTCTAACCTACAAAATTCGAGGCGGTTGCAGAAACGATGGCGCGCCTATCTCACGCTTATATCAACAAGCATGTCAAAAGCCTTGTCGCTTTCATCATTTAAATCCGTCCTCCCCGGCGGTAGCAACTTTATTAATCTCTGCACGCCCTGGCGAGCTTCTTCTGCGTCCTTTTTGTAATTTTTAGGGTCCATAAAGATATGCCTTCATGGGCAGGTGAGAAAATCGAGCGCGGGCTCCCGGTGGCATTTTATACAGTCGGCCGATTGCGACTGCTTTTTTCGCATCTTCAATGGTTGTATCTTGGTTTCTCTCTTTAATTGCCACCAATGACGCCCTATAGGAAACTATGTCGCTCACCCAGCTGATCGAAGCATACCCGCCTGATCGACGCAACGTTGAGCGAGGAAGGCTCACTTCGTCAACGACCGATTCAAGGCTGCCCCATCTCTGGTAAAGGTCCGCCTTCGTATGGTGAGCACTGTGAGGTCTAATGGTTAGCCAAGGGGTTGACGAGCATGCTACACGAACAAATCATAGCACAGATAGCTCACAACGACAGGGAGTACCAGATTTTGAAACTTGTAGCTTACTCATGGGCCTGGTCAAGCATCCTCTCAGACTCGGTAACAAAATCAGAGAGGATTCTCATGACAGCTGAAGTATTGAAGGAATCGCAAAGAGCCGTATCGACGTCGGCTTCCGCCTTAGCTAGGGAGCCTAATAATTGCTGGTCTCCGATGCTAAGCTCGTGGATTGTGGTAGCCTCCGGATTGGAATGTTTCTAGAGATCCAAGCTCTTTAAGAAGTTGTTGAGCTTGCCTTCCCAGCCGACTACAGCCTTCATAAACTCATCTGTGACCTCGATACCATCCTGCCAAGGCATAAGGAGGAAGCAAATTCGGAGAGAACGTGCATTCCACTCCTTTTCAGAGAGAACAGATCTGATGGTCGTATAATTCTTGAGGCTCTTGCTCATCTTCAAGTCTCAAATCCTACGATCTGTTAGCACCTTTGAACGATCAAATCGGCATTTGAAACCTTTTACCTCAGTTGCCCCATGTGAATGAAGTAATTTGTCCACTGTACTTGGCAGCCCGGAGTCGACCAGTACGCTTCCGATTGTGCGAGTTCATTATCATGGTGAGGGAAACGAAGATCGACGCCTCCCGAATGGATGTCTATCGTCTTCCCGAGCACTTCGGAGGCCATGGCAGAGCATTCAATATGCCATCCCGGCCGCCCACGACCCCATGGACTCGGCCATGCTGGCTTACCTGGCTTGCTAGCTTCCCACAGCGCAAAATGACTCTCACTCCGCTTCATTGACTTTCCCATGGACAGAGAACCTTCTCCATCGGCTTGGAGGGCACGGTCGTTCTTGTTCCATGGTTCCAGCCGGGAGTAGCTGTGTCCAGCCTTCTCAAACGAGTCGATATTGAAATATACGGAACCGTCAGGGGTAGCGTAACCGAAACCATTGGCCACAATCTTCTCGACAAAGCCGACAATCTGAGGGACATACTCAGTCACACAGGTGAGTTAGTCGGGAGGCAGGACGTTAAGCGCATCCATGTCCTTGAAGAAGCGGCGTTCGAATTTCTGGCTCAGCTCCAGGTATATCTTGTGGTTATTGGAGTCCATCTCTGCGCCATGCAAGGCATCAAGATATGAGCGCAAAATATCGTCCGTCTTGGCAAAAAATTCAGGCCGCTTTGCTGGGGCTTGCAGGGCCTTGACAGCCAACCGTGCCGTTCCAGTGTATGCTCTCAGCAGCAAATCGGCAACAGTAACAGCTTGGACCTGTTGGGGTGTCGCGCCGTCGGCCAGAGGTGCATCGGCCTTTTCCTTACATATTTTGTCCACTGCCTCGGAAAAAATTTCTGGGCTCGTATCCGAGGGCAGAGACGGAAGGTTCTTGGCAATGTAGTGCTGAAATGCGGCTTTGACCTCAACCAAAACCGAATCGCTCACCGAGTCGTCCTCAGCGGCATGCTCCTGCTTGAAGCGCGCGAGCAGGTGCTGTTGGCGGCCCTGGAGGATGATCTTGTCATCGATATCGGTCGTATTCATAACGAACTTGACACGGAAGCCGAAGTAGTCCTTCATGATGCGGCGGATAATATCGGTCGAGACGTAATTCTTGGAATGGCCCGGATGGGCATCTTCGTATACTGTCGGGCCACACGCGTACCACGTCACCATCTTCCCCGTCGGGTCTATTGGGACAAAGTCATCCTTGCTCCTCGTCAGGCTGTTGTAGATCTTCAGTCGGGGCAGCTGGGCGTCAGGTAGGGCTTGGGGAGGGTTCCATGGCGGCTATTTGCGACCGTCAGAAGCCATGCTACGTGCGCTCAACTACTTGAGATTGAGATTTTCGGTCAATCAAAGAGTATTTGTCTGAGGAAGAAAGAAAGAAAGAAAAAAGCGTCGTGCTTTTTGAAGGGGAAAAGAGATTGCTCGACTTGGTAGTGTGTAAGTCCTGATCGTAATCTCTTCATCTGTCTATTGTGTTTAGCAAATCGAGGCAGGAATGAGTCGAATGACTCACACGAGCAGTCTGATACCCTCATTTCCCCCGCTTTCAGAAAACCCCTGGTTAAGGAAGTATCGATAGCAAACCCCTTGAACAGCTTTTCCCGCAAGCTGGCTTCTCCGCCTGTGATACGGGACGTTTTCGAGCCGCGGATAACTTCGATGGACAATGCGTTAAATTGCCAAGGTCGTGATGGATCAGAGCAGGTGATGGTGATGCGCGTTGTGATGTGGGCTGCGAACGCGGTGGATTGTTTACGCGTTGGAATGCTATTGTTCTGACACCCGTCGAAACGTCGCTCCATTGGTGCTTGAAGTGTTAGGTAGAACTTTGGGGCATTATCGGTAAAATGGCATCGGGCGATAGTTGGAAAAAGATGTAGAATAGAATTGAAATATTCCGGGGGCTATTAAGACCAGTTTTATTTACTATAATAAGAAGTTTTCTAAGTAGGTCGATGGATATCAAGGAACTACGCTTAACACAACTTCTGGGGATCCTAAAGTTACGACCTCTCTCGCGTTTGCCGACAATCCTGTCCTTTCGTCCACGAAAATGAAAATGAAAAGGCTTGGGCTAGTAGTGTCAAGTGGTTTAGCCTCACGCCCAGCGTATTAACCGACGAGGATAACGGGTGCCCGTTGATCAGTGCAGAAGACCAGCAGAAGGAAAGGAGCGGCGATATCACAAGCGGTATCTGCGGAGAGGGGCTGAAGTTGCGTGAAGAGTTGAAGGAGACTGAACTGAGGAGAACCAGGAGAACACAGAACACGTATCGATAAGGCGTCATCGACCTGCACCCACCCGTACCCGAGAGAGAGATAGGAAATAGGTCTCAGCTCGCACCATCATGTGTGAGAGTTACAAAACTGATAACTATGTAGGCCTGTGGGTACTGGCAACTTATTCTGACGCCCGCCATGGTAGGAAATCCGTTTCAGAGACTTAATAATGTCGTAACTTTCCACCTAAAGGTCGAGTGACATTTGATGCAGTTTTAATTTAGTTTCAACATCAGCCAATAACCGTTGAGATTCTGGTGCTCGGTCTTCACTCTTCATCTACTCAAAAGAAGAGTGCCTCGTCAGAACTTCATGATAGGGAGAATGGCGTTGTGTCGTGCGGGGTTCGGGAACGCAACTGTCAACTGCAGCTTTTCTGGGAGGTCGTTCTATAGGTCCTCGGTATTAGCACAACCTGAATATAATGCAGCTTACGCTGGCTCAGCCCCAGCGAGTGACATTCCAGCATCATCCAACCAGCGCGCTGTTGGCTCCACGATCCATCAGATGATTCCCGGGCCTAGGCAACAAAATGTGATATGGAATGCTTGAGCTGGATATCAGTGACATCTCTCGACGACGGGCGCATAGACTCATAAGTTACCAGCCGTGGGAATGTCGCCGGGCATCATTCATAGGCACATCACCAATGTCATCATATCAGACGACTGGTAACGAATTCGGACAAGAGACGCACACTATTGTAGTTCCCGACTTAGGTGGAATGATTTGCAGCTATAAAACCCCCTCTTGGCGTCTTAGACCCCCATGATCTATCCCTAGCCAGCCGACCAAGAAGATACTGAAAATTGCACCGAAACCCAAACTATCAAAATGTCATACTTTCTCGACTACAAGTTCGACGAAGCTAAAGTTGCCAATCCTGATGGGTCCCTCTCAACCACCCTCCCAGCCGACGCCACCATCGGCGCCGGTCCTGGGTCATTCCGAGGCCAGGAGCTTCCCAAGTCCGTACGCGTAGGACCATCAGGAGCCATCTCCATCAACATCCAGTCAATTACCATCCCCATCATTGGACAGGACCACTTCCATGTCTCCGTCGTGTTCAAGGTCGATAGCATCTTTACGGGCCGCCAGAGACTCGTCGAATCAAACCGCCTGCCCTTTGCGGTAGATATCGATGGAGCCGGCGGCATTGTCAAGGCCATCGCTTCCGTGAAAACCTCGGCTTGGCGTGGAATCGATGTCATCGATTCTCCTGTCCTGACCCCGGGTAGTTGGCACTTGCTCCAACTTGCCTATGATGTGGACACTCTCTTCCTCTTCCTCGACGGCGCCGATGCTGGTTGCCACAGTTTTGGACCGAACGGGGATGTCGTTCCCGCCACTGGCGCCACGACCATCGATGTCGGTGGACTGATTCGCGCTCAGCGATTTGCTGGCCAGATCGCCTCGCTGCGTGTTGGTTTTGGCACCATCGCCTCCCTTGCCGATGCCATGGATCGCATGCGATTGTCGCCTCAGTGGTTCATCACTGCCAAGCTTGAGGCGAAGCGGCCCATCACCAATCTCGGGGAGGCAACCACGATTGCCACGTTCAATGTCACTACTGCTGCCTGGAGTCAAACGTACACGTCAGGCGTCATCATGTATCACTCGGCTGCCAATGCGGCGTATATCATGTACGGCGTTATCTACCGCCGATACCTTGCGCTTCCGGCGGCAAAGCAGAACGAGCTGGGGTATCTCGCTACGGACGAGGAGCCGTCCCGTCTCTCTGGTGCGCGCAAGAGTCTGTTCCAGGGTGGAGGCATCTACTGGTCTTCGAGTACCGGTGCCTTTGAGATCACTGGACAGATGTATCTGTACTATGAGGCCACTGGTGAGGCTCAAGCCTGGGGACTACCCATCGACGCCGAGCAGGCCGAACCTGGGGGCGAGTCTCAGCGCCTGCAAAGAGCAACGATCTTTTACAAAACCGGAGCCGCTAGTGCTCATATCATCATCCCTTCTATCCTCACGACGTACCTTCAGCGCGGGGGACCCCGATCGTGGGGCTTCCCCCTCACGGACGAGCTCATCGTCAGGGGAGTCAAGGACGGCGCCACGGAGCGCAACGTCCGGGTCGTCAACTTTGAGGGTTGCGACATCTACTGGTCCGCCCCGACGGGAGTGCATCTTATCTACGGCGACATTCGCAAGAAGTGGCTTGAGCTTGGCGGACCTACAAGTCCCCTCGGCCTGCCTATCACTGACGAGGTCGATGTTCCCGCGGGCGGTCGTATGAGCGGCTTCGAGAGGGGTGTTATTACATGGTACGGCAGCTGGGACTCTATTGTGATTTGCAGACCCTTTAAATTCTTCGTCGGCAATCTCAACACGAGGGAGAACGAGGGCTGGTTAATGGGCCAGAATGACCTCTACTTCCGAGCCACGATCAACGACGCCAGTAACACCATCTTCCGTCAGCGGTATCCTAATTCAGGAGACTTTGGCGGCAATAACACCCGCGACGTGAATATCACCCTTCCGCCCGTCCTCACCCCCGCGGTTGGCAAGGAATTCACCATCGTCATTGACGTCTGGGACGCCGACCCGGACAGCGACGACCACCTCGGCGTCTGGACCATTCCTCTCAACGCCGCCAATTCCTGGGGCCTGCGGGACCACCAAGGAATCCTCAACTCGGGCCGCTTTAGCGAAATCAACAACATCAGCGCCGCCGTCCAACCGCAGGTGGATGTGTCCTCACTGACGGACCTGGAGAAGTTCTGGGGCACGTTCAATCGCAGCACCCCAGTCATCGATTACCAGACCTATGCGCAGGCGTTCCGCGATGTTGACTCGTCGCCCGAGGACTGGGACCCCTTCGATTGGCTCGACAAGGCGTTTTACGAAATAGCTGCCAAGGGTATCGCGGCGAATGGAAATTGTTTCGGCATGTCGCTCGAGGCAATCTATTCCTTGAAGCGTGTGAGTCTGTTTGGGCTTCCGATCAACCGATTCACGGATTGGAATACTCTTCGGCCTGTCTTCAATGTAAAGCATGAGTACCAAATCGGTGCTGCTGCCATTTGGTGGTTCGTTGGGCAGTTTCTTTCAGGAAACACGCATGACCCGGTTGACGTCTTCAACAACACTCGTAACGAGTTTAACAAGGGGAACAACCCTGTGCTTTGCATCTCCCAGAACTACGATTTCAGCGGCGCTGCCCACTGCATCTACCCCTTCGCATGGGACTCGTCCTCAAATCCGTGGAAGATCACCGTGCACGATCCAAACCAACCTCGAGGAATCACCCGGATTCTCGAGGTCGATAAGACGAAGAATACCTGGAAGTACTCCAACGGCAACAACTACTCCGGTGGCGCCTGGTCCGGGGGTAGACTTCACTACATGCCATGGTCTGTTCTCAACTCAACCCCGCGAACGCCAGTGTGGGATGCCATCCTTCTCCTCCTCGCCGGGACCATATTGATCGTCGGTAGCGATGCCGAGACGACCAAAATCACTTCGCCTTCCGGAGTCAACCTCGACGCCCACAGCGCAGAGGCAACCGAGGACCTGAAGAACAAACGCAGTCTCGATGGACACTTCGTCAACGCACCCATCATGATGGGTGACGGAAATTTACCCGAGATAAAGTTTGCCCGCGGCACCGGACAGACGGCTCGAAATATTTTGCCCATGATTCCTGAGCGATCAGCGGTGACTCGGGCCATCGGGGCCGTCGATGGAAGACTGCCCGTCAATCTTGCGGCCCACATATCGCTCGAGGACCTGGAGCGCCGCATCCTTGGCCTTGCCCCTACGTTGTCGTTTAAACACTCTATCAAGGGGAAGCGTGCGGGAGGCAGCCTCGGCCAACTTGTCAAGTCCGGGACGACGACATTTTCCATCACGGCGCCTCTCAACCAAGCCGAGACGGCGGACGTCGAAGTCAAAGCCCTCAATACGATCAACAGCGAGATCCTCACAACGCATTCAAGGGCTAAAGCACTTGAAATTTCTGTCCTGCAGGGCGAGGGATTGTCACAAGCCACTGCGCTCAAATTCAATCTCACCACCGAAGCAGCAGGCACGGTCAAGCTCTCGCCCAAGCCTGGTCTTAGTCTCGTGGATATCGAGAATACCGCTGGGAAATTCAAGCAGGCTAAAGTGGAGATCACGACCGTGCTGGAGGGTAAACCACTCACGCATCGATTCGATCTGTTGAGGCCGGGACAGACAGCCGTGGAGGGCCGGCTAAGGGTCAAGATTCCGAGCGGACGCGCGGCGCCTGCTATCACGATCTCTGTGTTGGGTCGTGAGGGACTCGACGCTGGTAAGATTCTTGACTCTAGGATCTTGACGGGTCAGAAGGTGGAGGGCGGTCTAGGCAGGTTTGGGCCTTTTGACGGGATCATCCGACCTATTCTTCAAGGACCCGTTGTGACGTAGAAAGATCTGGAGGGATATAAATTGAATTGATGAATGCTCCATGGATCAAAGTTGGGAAAATTGAACCAAATGGGCAACACGTCATCCGCGCTATGCTAGTTTTTTTTCGGTAGAGATTGGAATGATGAATATTTCGACCAAAATTGAACCTTGGCGGCACTACAAGAGCGGCCATTGTCGCTTCTGTGACTCCAGCCCGTACTACTGCTACCACTAGTCCCATCCAAAAGAGCATCATCCCAGAGAGAACTAGACACAGTTAGAGTGAGAAGTTTCTTGGACGTATGCTGCCGAAGGAAGAGGCTACTGGAGACAATGGTGAGAGGGAAGCGGTAGAGGAAGCGCCTAGGCACGCCTGTGAGATGCTAGAGCTGGGCGGAGCGACTCCTAGAAGGCTCAACCTACCCCTGTATATTCTCCTTTCTTGCCAGAAAACGAAAAAAAGTCTCACTCCTCAGATCCAGTTTGCACGGGTTCCAACAAGATATCAAACCCCTGAATAAAATAGCACGATTCGGGGCTCTGGCAGACGATGTGAGCCGATGGTTCTCTGACGAAGAAAGAGTTCAACCATGCCTCACTCAAAAACTCTAGCCCCCATTGCCTGCCCCATTTATATCCGTATAGATCCCACGAAGGCGTCACGCTAGATAGGCGCTCACTCAGACCGCAAAACTCGATCCCCTCAACATCGCAAGTTTTTGTTCTCTGTGTTTGTGACGATGTCGGTGCTGGCGACAAGAGACTTGCTCAGCTAGACTGCCGCTCTCGACGAATCGAGCACGATGATGTTCGCGAGGGTGGTCTCGAAGACAAGATGGTCATCTTAAATATCGCTTACCTCGTACAAGTTTACGAGTTCTTTTTTTGATTTGTCTAAACACGCTATCCTTGAACTAGAATGATCTGAGTCGATCACCCCTAGTCTCCCCACCCGGGAAAGGAGAAATACGACCCTACGGGTACGCTAGAGGGTGGATGGTTAGTTCCCGCCACCAACCCAACCGTCCAACCGCTGAACTTTGTGGTGTCATGTTCACTTCCAACAGTGCCACCTCAGTTCAAAGTCCTTCGCGGACTCAATCAACAGGACCCACTGGCATGCGTTTCTCGTGCTTCCCCGGCCTGGGCATTCTGCTCTTTATTCTCTTTCTGGACTAGCTCCCGAGGAATCATGAGGGGTTACGAGGAATCATCGGAGCTAACATCGCGAGGTGATGCGGGAAGAGAACTGAGATGCCTGTACAACTGGTGGATCAATATTGATTGGCTCATCTACTTCGTATGTTATGTGTGGATATTACCTTCGTTTAATGCTTGGCGCTTGATGCAGGGCGACTGTTGGAGTGATTCAATATTGTGACGCTGTACGAAATATTTGAAGTGCTTTTTCTGGCAGCAGCCAGCCCCTCTGCTCCCTCAGGTTGGACCAGAAATCCCCCAGAGTATTGCTTTCCTGGCTGCTCTTCCTTGCTAGGTGAGATATTTTCTTTCCTCCTCCAACTTCGAATCATTAGCAGTCGAGAATATGAGTAGCCCAAAGTCCCCGCCAAAGTCTCCCTCCCCTGCGATAGCGTCTCCGCTCGGCGATGGGAACGCCATAATTGAAGTGGTAAATGAACCTTTTCCTCAAATCAGCCAGGCGGGCTCGTCCCGCCATGTCTCTCCATTACTTCGCTGTACCGAACCTGACGCCTTCTTGATCATCATTAGGACGGCGCGGATGCGGATTCCGTCTACGCTCAGTCGTAAGTCGATAATTCGGTGTCGGTCCGAGACGAACGGCTATCGAAGTCTCCGCTCACCAACAGTCCAGCGCCGTGACAGACACAACATCCCTTCGATCTTCTATATTGGCGTTCAAGTGGGAGAATGGGAGACGTTATCACGCGTACCAGGATGGTGCATACTAGTGTGTTTCACGTCCCCGTTTTCCATCTGCAATCGGGAAGTATGGTCATTGTTCCTGACTCGGTTCTTCAGCTCTCCGAATGATGAGAGACAACAGGAGGCGGAGGATCTGATGTACGCCCCTCTAAGTCTGCTTTCTACCGACTGGATCGACAGCCGTAATATCTAACCATGCACTAGGCACGAAATGATTCGAATCATCCTCGACGACAAATTATTCACAAGTCCACTTGGGGACAAAATCGATGTACGTCCCGACAACTGCCATGAATACCTTATAATTGTCCTGACGACTGCTCCGAATCCAGCGAGTTCTCGATGTTGGTTGCGGTACGGGACAGTGGGCCATGTGAGTGCCTATCATTTGATTCTCTTGTATTCCGAAGAAAGGCAGATCGAAGTCAATGGCACCCGGGTTGCGGGATTCCGTCTTTTTCGCAGACTCTAATGGGAGGTGAAACAGAGAGTTCGCCGACGAGAATCCATCCTCAGAGGTCATCGGCGTAGACCTCTCTCCCATCCAGCCCGGTTTTATCCCACCGAACTGCAAATTTGAGGTCGACGATATCAACCAAGACTGGACTTACCCCAAAGACCATTTCGACTTCATCCACATCCGATACATGACGGGCTGCGTTCCTGATTGGGCCGAGTTCTATAAGAAGGCAATGAGGTACGTTTTCATCGTTGTCTGCTGTAATGTTAAACGTATTTAACGACAGTATAAAAGTCACGTCAAACCGGGCGGGTGGGTGGAGCATGTTGAACTGTCCAGCATCATAACATCAGACGATGGGACTGTGAAGCAAGGCTCTGCTATGCAAAGGTGGTTTGAGATCTTCAGGGAAGTCGGTGATAAGATCGGCAAGACATTCGACATCAGCGAGACTGCGCCGGAACGGATTCGAGAGGCCGGTCTCGTGAACATCCAAGAACGCAAGATAAAAATTCCCATCGGGACCTGGCCCAAGGATCCGATTCTGAAGAAGTGGGGATCATGGTACAGGCACTTCGCTTTACAAGGCCTCGAGGGATTCGTAATTCGTGGCTTGACAGACCTGTTGGGGGTAAGCTGCTATCCTACTGTCCTACTATCGGGTATTCCCTTGTCGATGGTGGCACATGCTGACGATCGTGTGAAGTGGTCATTTGAAGAGGTGCAGCTCTTCCTCATGCAGGCCCGGTCTGAATTGACCGATGCTCACATTCACTCCTACACTTACATGTAAGGACAATTGTCGCTTCTTGGTCACAGGATAAAGCTCACATGATCATTTCACTACAGGACTGTTGTAAGCGGGCAGAAACCGATCCCAGCTGATGAGAGCTGAGGAAGATATAATCAGAGTCTTCAAGCAAGAGCATGTAGAGAGTGGATGTGAATCTTCTTGCTTTCTTTTATTTCGACGTCATCTGTGGAACCGTCAGCTCTAGGCTTATTCGCACTCACCACAGACGTCGGGGTGTTAGTATGGCCAAATACAAACAAATTTTACGTTGTTTCGGTTCTTGAAATGTGACGGTCGGCTCTTGGACGACGACCGCTATCGACGACACAGGTGGTAGTTTGGGGTGCCCGTGTGCCTAATACTGTCGCTCCTCTGATCGTATTGTTAGAGACTCTCGCCTCACCTCAACACTCTGATCCTGTTTATATTACATTAGGTAAGGCTCTTATTCTGGGCATCGTAATAATCTCTGGCCAAAGCAGGCTCCGAGTATAGCGCATCGGGACTCGTCGCCTGGTTCTTCTCAAGACCTGCCACGGCGGCGTCAGACTATCCTCCGTGTTCTACACCTTGCTATTTTTCTACTCTCCCAGAATCGGTAACTGCAGCGGTTTCGGTGCTGCGGCTTTATCAAACAGGAGTCGCTGGTGGCTTGCCCGAGAGTAATTTCCGAATGGAAATGTTCCCGTTTTTGCACATTCTCGGGCTAGGTTCTGATAGCATCTTGGGCTCACAGGCCGCATTTTCGCGGGACCACTTGCCGGCAGACGCATGAAGATGCGTTGTGACCGTGAGAGACCTGAGACTGAGTGACACTTTGGCGCATGTTCGTTTGGAACGCACCTTCCCCTGAGTGTTGGCGATTGTTGGCTTATGTATTATATATATGAGATTTTGGGTCTAGATTCTCAACGTCTTATGGAAGCTCAAGTGGTCGAGCGGTGACGCATGGCTTACAAACTACTTCCGCAAGGCGCCGGCGTGGAACCCGGTCTGGTCAAACCATGAGACGTGGAGGAAATTGGAAATTAGGGAGGGAGAAGTGGGAATTTTTTATTTTTTATTTTTTATTTTTTATTTTTTATTTTTTATTTTTTATTTTTTATTTTTTTTTTTTTATTTTTTATTTTTTTTTTTTTTTTTTTTGTTTTTTTTTTTTTTTTTTTTTTTTTTTT
>SJVG01000850.1:0-16224 GCA_034774675.1 Scedosporium minutisporum
GTGGTGAGGGTGGGTGGTGGTGGGTGTTATTTTTTATTTCGTGGTTTGGGTGATTGCGTCGAATTGGGGCGGATTATTGTCAGCGCGGGTTGCTGGTGCTTGGTTGGCTGTGTGGATACTGGGTAGCCCTAATGGGGATTTGCCTAATTTTTTCAACTGCACTTTTTTCGTTTTGCGGGTCTTTGCTGGAGGTGGAGATCGATGTGTGGCTGGTGTAGGGTTGCACGTGAGGATGGGGGCTTACATGTGGCGCGATGAACGGAGGTAGTTTAACCATCAAACTTGATTTTCCCAGTCCACCCAACAATTCCCAACTCGAAGTCTTGACCCCAGCCATGATGCCGAGTCCTCTCACAACACGATGCGAACTACCTTTGTATCAAGCGCAGAACTGCCTTGACCTGTGTACTGCTGAGCATGTTACATACATTTTCTTCCCACGCTTCATAGCACCGGGAAAGAGTTTATTCTGTACAAACATATAATCGGGCTTTCTTGTCCTTATCTTCTTCGTCTATTTTGCTGAAGAGGTTTAGTATGATCAATGCCATCGATATCTCATGCTTGGGAATAGCTTCATGTTCCTCACGGACTTCGAGACATATTGTGGGCAGCTGGCGTCAACTGGAGGGCTGAAGGTAGAAATCTTTTTCACCCCACTATTTATTTACTTGCCTCAATTTGATTGCTCTGTCTAAATGCCCCTCACCCCTAGAAGACGGGAACATTATCGCAAGGTCAGAGATGGCTCGATGGACAATCGCTTCAAGAATCGCACTACGCTACAGTTCCTTGATGGAGAAGCTCTAGTATCTGGGGGGTAGTATAATTATCATCTTTTCTTTTCCGTAGCCAAGGCTCTCCAGACTTGAGTCAGTGAACTCTCTACATGGAGCCATTATAGCACAAGTGAAGAGCAACAGCTGCAAAGCACCAAATCATGACGCATCCTCTCGATGGCCCTCTTGGGCGGTTCTGCCACCAATACCTACAACTGGAGATGAAGCTCGACTACCCAGATGCGGACCTCTTGCGGCAATCAAGTGTCCAGGAAGCTCTATACGAGAACCTCTTCGTTGAAGGGGCCGTCCCATTTCCGCCTCCGCATAGATACCGTCTTCGAGTTCTCAAAGAACTACTTTCGAGGATAGAGAAGAGTATCAATGACTGGGAGGAGCAGGTAAATTAACACTCCGCATCCCCCATTACAACGCCCGATAAAGCCCTTGCTAAACAGAGAAAACAATTCCCTTCTCAGGGGGTGTCTGATAATCTAATGGAAGCCTTTGCGGAAATGTTGGATGTCCCTGTCCCATCTGAGACCGAAGCCGTCCAGAAGATGGACTACGTGACCTATTACCTGTCTCTCTTAAAGTCGGAAGAGAAACCCGCTGGCGATTCGAGCTCGAGCGCAGTAAAGAACTGCATCACCGTTTTCGAATCACGGGGCCTGCTCGCCACATCCGGCACGACGGGAATGCGAACGTGGGAAGCCGGTCTTCACCTGGGACAATATCTCTGCACCGCCCCGGAACTCGTCAAGGGCAAACGCGTCCTCGAGCTCGGCGCCGGAACCGGTTACGTATCAGTTCTCTGCGCGAAATATCTCGGTGCCGCCAAAGTCGTCGTTACGGATGGCTCCGAAGACGTCATAAGAGATTTGTCGGATACTATCTTCCTCAACGGTCTTCAAGACTTGGCGAGCTTGTCCATCATGGAGTTGATATGGGGAAGAGCACTCCTTGGTACCGAAGACGCGGAGTGGAACGGCGGCGAGGAGATTGATGTCGTCCTCGGGTCGGATATTACTTATGATCCGAGGGCGCAGCCGGCGCTCGTCGCCACGCTGGGTGAGCTGTTTGATTTGTTCCCGAAGGTCAAGGTGATCATTAGCACGGCGGAGAGGAATGTCGCGACGCTAAATAACTTGCTAGGGATATGCAAGGCCCAGGGCTTGTTGGTGGATTTTATCGATTTTCCTACTCCTACTGCGGAGGAGCAACGGGGACCGTTCTATGATACAAGCGTTCCGATTCATATCGTGGAGATTCGGAAACAATAAGCAGAGAACTCGATCTAGTAGTTGTCCAGCTAGACCCAATACAATATACCTGAATAGACAGGTACTGCCTCTTGTGACATGGATGGGTAATTACAATGGTTGTTATACAAAACCGTAGGTCCCTTCATGATAGAGAACCCGGCATGGAGAACCCCAATCAGCTGGATTCCCCCTCCTTTTCCTCCTCCTTCAACCTAGCAATCAACTTTTCCGTCAAAAACGGACTCAGCCCCAAACTGTATCCCGTCAGCATAACCTCTTACATACGAGAGGGGAAACCGCAAATAAAGAGAGTAATGAAAACGAATGCAAAGGAAAAGACGTAGAACTCACATTCCCTGATTCGTTATGATGCGATACGTCCCACTCGGCGCCAACCTCCCCACAATCTCCCCCGCCGCATCAACCTCCACGCTCCCCAAGATATCCTCCGGCCACGCAATCCTCCCAAAATCCGGCGGATTCCTCGTATCGCTCAAATGTACATGTCCTCCCCTTCCCGCACCGCCGGCGCCGCCCTGCGCGCTCGCGCCTCCGCCGCCGCCATCCCCCGTGAGCTTCTTGGCCCTGCGCCGCTGGTTCTGAAAGACCCCGAGGCTGAAGGAGGTGCCGCCGGGGCCGGCGAAGGCGCGGGCTTGACTTATGAGGTCTGGGTCGTTGTGGGCGTTTTCGATGAGGACTTCGTTGAGGATTGAGAGGAAGCGGGGGTTTTCTTGGAAGGATTGGGGGGTGGGTGGGATGGTGGTGGTTTGGCCGATGGCGAGGGATTGGGTGGGGGGTGTTGTGTCGAGGTAGGTGAGGAGGTTTACGCTTGGGGCTGGGTGGTCTTTGAATACTTTCTGTGCAGCTCGATATTAGTATTTGTTGTCCTCAAGAGGATTACTGGGCTGGGTCGATGAAGCTTGGAGCTTGACTTACGATCTTGGGGTTTGATGATAATGTAGAGATAGGCCGGAGGAAGCTAGTTCGCAGAGGTTGGTTGGCGCACAACCTGGCAGAATGGGCGCCTACTGTCCGTGTAAGAACTCGAGACATTGTGAAGACAAATCGGATTCCGAGACCGCATCCAATTGTCGTATTACTGCTTGATAAACGAGATGCACCGATCGAGAGAGCTCCAAAAAATTGGCAGGTTGAAGTCGTAGAAACTTGGCAGGTGGTTCACAGCTGCCAGCAACTGGATCTTACAACCCAAAAGCTCTTTACGCGACCAGAAATCCAGACGCGTCTCGAGCTTGGAATTGATATCGACATCCCACCCCGAAACCAGTATTGAACCTCGTCACATTCTCACTGCTGCCAATCGACCACACCGACTGCTTGTTTTCTTTTCCTTTTCTCCCAGATTAAATATAAAATGTTATAATACCCACAACACATCACACGAACCCGCCATGCACAAATTCATCACCAAAGAAACCCCCGCCAAGCGCGCCAACCCTCCCTCCTCCGACATCCCCTCCTCCTCGCCCGCCTTCGCAACCCCAGCACACCCTCTCAAGTCCTTCTCCGCAACTCCCACCGCCGCTCCCACAGCAGCAAGACATGCTGTCCTGCCCATAGTCCTCCCCCCCGCGACACTGCGACCTTTAGCCTTCCGAACATTCACGAAGAAGCACAGTCTTACCCTCAACTCCTCGAGTTTAGCAGAACTCGCGGCTTTTATAGGCCGTCACTGTGGCTCTGGATGGCGAGAAGAAGGCCTCGCGGAGAAAGTACTGGAGGAGGTGGCGCGGAGTTGGAAGAGTCGCAATGGCGGTGTTATTGTTGATGGGGCGAGCGCGGAGTTGAAGGAGATCCTGACGACCCTGGAGGCGAGTATGAGTGGTGGGAAAATCATATCTGGTGGACGGGGTCTGAGTCGGCAGAATAGTTTGATGTTGGGCTCGAGTCAGGACACTGATTTGGCGAATGTGCGGATGGGATTGCCCCCGAGTAGAGCCTTGACGAGGGGAGATAGCCAGGCTAGTCTTGGTGTGTCGAACCTTGGAGTGGACGATGAGATTGATGATGAGTCTCTGAACGATGTGCGGAAATGGCTTAAGGCGATTAGCGCCTACGAACAGCCTCGACTCGTCTACAACGCCGACAAGAAACACTTTGAAAGGTATATTTAGATGCCAGTTTTCCCCCGTCTCTTACTCCAGCCTCTAACCTCAAACCCACCACAGGGAAACATGCAAGCCCTCCATCATGCCATCAGCCCCCCGAAAAACCCTCGCCTTCAAGAACCGCTTCAACGTCATCCACCAACGCCTCCTCCGCCACGAATCCTTCCATACATCCGCCGTAACCACCTCCCGCGCCGCCAACAAGCGACGAACCCCGGGCGCCGGCCAAGCTCTCAGGATCACACAAATAGCGAACATGCTGGGTCGCCACGGCACGCAGCAGATGCTCCTGGGCATGCTAGTCATCCTGCCGGCGGGCGAGCTAGCCATCAGCGATTTGACGGGGACGATAACGTTGGACTTGTCGCGCGCTGTGGATTATCCCGAGAACTCGGCTTGGTTTACGCCGAGTATGATTGTCCTAGTCGATGGTATCTATGAGGAGGAGGATGAGGAGACAGGGAAGGGGCTTGGTGGGACGCGCGGTGTGGGTGGTGTGTTGGGCGGGAAGTTCATCGCGTCGTTCATCGGGCATCTTTCGTGCGAAACGAGAGCAACTTCGTTGGGTATGACGGGTGCTGATGGGGCGCAGGACCAGTCTATTGGTGGCGGGTTTGGATGGATCGATTTCTTGGGTTTGGGGAGCGAGCGCGCTGTGGGACAGAAGATGAGACGTGTAGAGGAACGTCTTCTCCGACGACTTACCGCCGAAGAAGCGGCTGATCGCTCACGGCTCGTCATTCTCGGTGAACTTAACCTGGATAACCCTCGCACACTACCGGCTCTGCGGAAAGTACTGTCGATCTACGCTGCCGAGGACCAAGCGGCTGCACCGCTGACGTTCATCCTGATGGGCAACTTTGTCCAGCACCCAATCATGGCCAGGAGCCGCGGCGGGGGTAGCGTGGAGTACAAGGAGTATTTCGACGAGCTAGGAACCGTTCTAGCCGAATTCCCCTCCCTCATCAAAAACTCGACGTTCATCTTCGTTCCGGGAGATAACGACGCCTGGATCTCTGCAGGTACTACCGGGGCATCTTCGCCTCTGCCTAGAAAACCAATCCCCGACATCTTTACCTCGCGGATTCGTCGGCTATTCACATCAGCCGCTAGTAACGACCAGACCAAAGCCAATCCCGAAGCAATATGGGCGTCCAACCCCAGCCGGCTGAGCCTCTTCGGACCGAACCACGAAATTGCCCTTTTCAGAGACGACATGCTCGGGAGGCTCCAGCGCAACGCAGTTGTAGTCGGCGGAGCTAGAGACGCCACCACTGCCACGGACGATGACGGCGAAGACGTTCCCATGACGCAAGCCGACGGCGAGGGTGGCGCATCCATGGAAGTCGACGGCGCCGGACCCTCGGAGAAGGAACGTGTTGCTTCGGCGAGCCTTCGCACGGCGCAGAGACTCGTCAAGACGGTCCTCGACCAGGGATACCTTTCACCCTTCCAGCCGAGTATTCGGCCCGTGCATTGGGACTACTCGTGGGCGCTTCATCTTTACCCGTTGCCTTCCGCGTTGGTTCTGATGGATAATACGGCGCCGGCGTTTTGTGTTACGTATGGGAGGTGTCATGTCATGAATCCGGGGAGCATATTGTTGCCGGATCGGAGGAGTGTTGCGAGGTGGATTGAGTACAAGATTGGGTCGTTGGGTCAGGTGCAGGAGAGTGCGTTCTGAAATGTAGAGAGCATTGAAATGGCGATATGGGGTATTGTTAGCTTAGGAAGGTGTATTTTTTGGGCCTTGATGATGATATTAGTAGATTTGATGAACAATGAAACTGATCTAAGGAGTGTAGTTCTCTGAAATGCATTTCAATCCGAGGTTGGCTACAGTGTTTGAATGGAAGCCTACTGCTTCCTGAGTTGTGATGAAGTCCTATTACACGTATCGAACAATATTGATCCATCGTGCAGAGAAGTATTGTTTCCCCCGGGGATGCCCTCTTTAGAGTGAAATCTGAAGTCTTTTTTTCGTCATCACTCTAGTTCGCCTCCACAGCAACAAGCTGTTATAATAGTGATTGATTCAATTTCCTTGGCAGGAAGGCTCTATTTTAGCTGTTCTTCCCAGATTCATGGAAAGAACTGATTCAATATCCGAATTCCTTGATTCCAATGATCGTGTTTCCATCTAGAAATCCTGATTCCCAATACCCTTTTCCACAAATATCATGCCATTTCCATTTTTTTGGTGATTTCCCGGCTTCTGCCTGATAGTCCAGGTTCCCACCATCGAACAGAGGCAAAAGCAGCATCAATTCCAACATCCCTTTTACGGTCCGCAGCCAGTCCTGCTGGAAGGTCCTTTAGAGTGTTCAAAATGAGCCGGAAATCCTTGTTTCTGATATTGGACTTGTTTTTTTGATGTTGAAAATCTGCTACTCGCAAGGAGCGCCATTCGAGTTTGAATATTCGATGTTTGCTCTTTCTCGTCGCCTTATACCACATTCTCCATTGAAACATGATAGGGGGCCGGATGAAATCTTCATGCCGGCTCTCCTCTCTTGTAGGGCAGGAGACCAGGAAGCTTCAAAAAGAAATGAGCCCGCGCTGGGACGTGGATCGCAGCGCGGATTCATGCCGCGGTGTGGCAGAGATAATGATTTCTGCTTTTGCCGTCATCAGGCGTGGTGCGCTAGACTATTCTGCAGGAGGTCCTCTGTGGTCTAGTGGCAGGTCTGGTCCAAATGTCGACTATAGGAGCCATGGGGCTCACTTCGAAGATGTCTTCTGGTCCCAGTGTCTTTTAACCAGCCTCGGAAAGCACTCCTTTCATCGGGTAAGGACTAGGGAACGGAATCCAGATTCCAAAAGAGTGGTACTGTGCCCAAAGCTATAACCGAGGAGGGACTTTAGTTGCCGTCGGGGTTGAGAATCGCGGAACTAACAACCAGCAACTTTCCTTGCGACGTGACAGTAGACGTCCAATGGATCTCGACTCGGTACCGGCGTCTCGGGGGACGGATGGCTGACCGTGGTTGTCGAACTGATGTTGGCTTGTCCTTAGTCCCGTTCCGTGCGCCCGTCTAGGATCAAACTGGATAGTCCCAGGGACGGACCGACGCTAGAATTCCAGAGAGACTAAGACAGAGAGGCCAGTCGGGGTTCTCCAGCGGAGGGATCACGTATGGTGTCAGACGATCGTCTTCTAAATCTTCCAACGTCGATGGATCTTCGATGACGCTCCAATGACGGGTCCGAATTTAGAGATCCGAGACGCTTCGACCATTCAACGCGGGGAGCAAAGAACCCTCGGCTTGTCCATCTCATTGATCTCTGTCATCCACCGCTCCTTGGCCACAAGACCTCCTGCAGGCCAGGCGCACAAATTGATTTTAAAAGATAATATAAAAGTCGGTGGATGACCAGAAGAAATCTTCTGGTCACCGAATTCCGCGCATTATCACTTCGGTGAGTCGAAAGCGCGGGGCTCGCCTTCCGTTGAAATGGAATGATGAATCCGCACATTACTAATCAAGACTATGACTAAGCCTTTCATTCTAGATTTGACAATGGAACTTGCCACGGCTGAGATTGGTCCGTGCGTTTGAGCAGCAAGGCTGGATTTTTCTCTGCAGCAACCAAAATCAAAAATTCGTCCTGGGGATGGACCGAGTAGGTAAGCAAGCTCGCCTCACCAGCTTGTTCCCATCATATCTGGAAACACACCCTCTTCCTTCCCCCCCAAATACTTCCCCTCTTTTTTTTCTTTCCTTTTCTCATTCAAATTGCAGCGATTTGCCGTTTGAGCGGCGTTTAGTTCGACCTCCCTGTTTTCCTTCTCGACGACACCATCCACTCTTCGCGATCGACCTTGGTGGGCAGTTCATCCCCCAAAAGGCGGCGCTACGATTGTTGGCCGAACTCCTCACCAATCTTAACCACCCCGACCGCCCACAATGAGCAACGAAATCTCCGGTTTCATCGACTCCCGCGTCGAAGTCGACTCCGAGGAAGAGGACGAGTCCTTTGACGAGGAGACTGGCTCGCCCCGTCGCCGTAGAACCGCCCACATCGATGATTCCAGTGAAGAGGAAGAGGAAGACGATGAGGAGGAGGAGCGAAAGGTACGACACGCCGAATTCTAGGCTCCGCAGTTCCCGGCAGATTGATATTCTAACGCTCTTTCCGTGACTAGGTTCGTGAAGGATTCATCGTAGAAGACGAAGAAGAAGAGGAAGAGGTAGAAGAGGATGAGGAGGCCGAAGAAAGACAGAGGCGGAAACGCGCCCGTCGCGACAGAGAAGAGGAAGAGCGGCTTGACGAGGAAGATCTTGAGCTTATCGGTGAACAACTTCCCGGATGGGAACGGGGCGCTCCATCAGAGGTAGGTCATCTATTTGGGAAACAGTGGCGTCGCGACTTCATCACAGCACGGCTAACCTTTCCTCTCTCTCTCTACAGCCTAAATTCAAGCGACTTAAACGTGGTCACCACGACGATGAGGATCGCCGAACCGAAAGGCGCGGGCTTGACGAAATTTTCTCCGATGACGAAGAAGATGCCGATCACCGACCATACGGACGCTCAACCTTCCGAGCCCAGCCCGACGAATTCGCCGACTTTATCGAAGAAGATTTCCCCGAGTCCGAGGAGGAAATCGAACGTCAGCGCGTCGAGAGGGAAGTCGCACGAACCCGCGACAAGGGTGTTAGCAGCGTCATCGATACCTCAGGGCTGGATAAGGACGCCCTTCAAGATATGGAGGATATCTTTGGTGACGGCGCGGACTACGACTGGGCTCTCCAAGCTGAAGAGGAAGAAGAAGAGCGTGAGCAGGCTGAGCAGGCCATCGAGCTCAAGGACGTCTTTGAGCCATCTCAGCTCACCGAAAAGTTGCTTACGGATGCGGATAACGAGATTCGTTTCACCGACGAGCCTGAGCGCTTCCAGATCGATAGGAAACTGTTTAAGCATCTCCAAATGACAGGTGAACAGTTCAAGGAGGAGGCTCGCTGGATCTCTGCCCTCATGTGGCCCAAGAAGAATCTTCCTCAAGAATCCCACACTCCATTCACGAAGGCTATCGGCAAAGTCTTGGAGTTCTTTGTCGTCGATGAAGTGGAAGTCCCTTACGTTTTCCAGCATCGAAAGGACTACCTCCTCGACACGAAGAAAGTCCCCAATCCCGACCATCGCAAGGACCCCGATGCGCCTGAGTACATCATCGAGGCTAAGAAGCTTCTCAACCAAGACGACCTTTGGCGCATTCTAGAACTCGACATCAAATTCCGATCCCTTATCGAGCGCCGAAATGCCCTCGAAAAGATGTACGATAACTTGAAGACGAATGCAGGTGTCCTAGACGATATGCTCGAGGACATGATTCCCCAGGCGGCTACGGTGGAAGAGCTACAGGATCTCCAGGATTACACACAATTCAGGTATTCGGCTGAGCTGAGGGAATTGGCCTCGGTCAATGGGAACAGCCAACAGACCAAGAGGCCCGGATCTCGGACAGCCATGATGGATCGCATCCGCAAGAGCAGGGCATACGGATTCGTGCGCGCTTACGGCTTGTCGGCTGATCAGCTGGCCCGGAATGCCTTGGGTGAAGGCCGCAAGGTCATTCCCGAGGACGATGCGAAAGATCCCGATCAGCTTGCCGACGATCTTGTCGATGACGATTTCCCCACCGGCGATTCAGTCCTCTCGGCCGCTCGACAGATGTATGCCGAGGAGCTCTTTGTCAACCCGCGCATGCGCAAGTTCTTCCGAGTGCACTTCTATCAGCTGGGAGAAATTGACTACCACCGCACTGACAAAGGCCTACGCAAGATTGACGAGTCCCACCCTTACTACGACATCAAGTACCTCATGCGGCAGACGATGTCCGATCTCGCCCGCCAACCGGAGCTCTTCCTCAAGATGATGAAGGCGGAAGAGGACGGCCTTATCGAAGTCAAGCTCCGATTGAGGAATCGCTCGGAGTTCCGCGAAAAGCTCGACATGGAGTTTGAGTCAGAGAACTTCAGCGATCTAGCGCAGAGATGGCGGAATGAGCGTAAGAAGGTCCTGGATCTTGCCTGCTCCAAGCTCGAGCGGATCATTACCAAGGGCGTCAAGGAATCGCTCCGCACCGCGTGTCAGGAGGAAGTCCTAAACGCGTGTCGTGAGGAATACTACAGGCGACTTGACCAGGCACCTATCAAGCCTAAGGGGCTCGTTTTGGGAACAACCCCCCGAGTGCTTGTGCTTTCCAACGGTCTGGGCGATGCCATGCGTGACCCCGTGTTCTGGACGTGGGTTGAAGAAGATGGTCGGATCCTCGAGCACGGCAAGTTTACGAACCTTGGACGGGACGAGAAGCAGCGCGAGGAGTTCGCAGAGCTCGTGCAGAGGCGGAGACCCGACGTCGTTGGCATCAGTGGTTTCTCGGCTGCCACGAATAAGCTCGTTCGTGACGTTGAGGGTCTCATCGGCGAGAAGCGTCTCATGGGCCCCGAATACCAAGATCCCGATTCCGACGACAAGGAGTACCGAACGGACCCGCTGGAAGTTGTAGTCGTCAACGACGAGGTTGCCAGGTTTTACAAGGACAGCACACGTGCCGTTGCCGATCATCCCTCGCTTCATCCCATCGCACGGTATTGCTTCGCCTTGGCCCGGTACATGCAGAACCCGATGAAGGAGTACGCCGCTCTCGGAAAGGATATCGCGTCGCTTAACTTCCATCCCTGCCAAAAGCTGCTACCTCACGACAAGCTTATGAAGACACTCGAGACCGCAATGGTAGATATGGTCAACCTTTGTGGTATCGATATTAACGAGGCTGTCAACGATAGCTACACGGCCAACCTGCTTCCTTACATTGCCGGTCTTGGTCCCAGAAAAGCGACAAGCGTTCTGAAGGCCATCAACGCCAATGGCGGTGTGGTCAACTCCAGAGACGAACTCGTCGGCGATCCGGATTCTAAGAAACTCCCCGTCGTCGGCCCCCGCGTCTGGAACAACTGCGCCAGTTTCCTCTACATCGAATACGACCCTACCGATCCCCACTCCGACCCTCTAGACAACACCCGTGTACACCCCGAAGACTACGAACTCGGTCGCAAGATGGCGGCCGACGCGCTCGAGCTCGACGAGGAGGACGTCAAGGCCGAGATCGACGAGAACGGACCCGGCGCCGTGGTCCGCAAGCTGTTCAAGGAGGAGGAGCAGGAGAGGGTCAACGAGCTCATCCTCGAAGAGTACGCCGAGCAGCTCGAGTCGAGTTACAGCCAGAAGAAGCGTGCGACGCTGGAGACAATAAGATTGGAACTCCAGGCGCCGTACGAAGAGATTCGCAAGCAGTTCTTGCACCTCACGGCCGTCCAAATCTTCACCATGTTTACGGGAGAGACGGAGGAGAGCCTAGCGCGCGACATGATCGTGCCCGTCAACGTACGCGTCGTCAGGGAAGATTTCGCCATTGTCAAACTCGACTGCGGCGTAGAGGGCCGCGTCGAAGGCCACGAGATCAGCGCCCGGCACTCGGTCCGCGACGTCCTCCAAGTGGGCCAGACGACCAACGCGAAAATCCTCGAGGTTAACCACAAGGACTTCGCCGTCAAGCTCACGATGCGCGAGGAGGCTCTGCGCCGCCCCTACCGCAAGCCCATCAGCCACCACCCCGAACAGTGGGACTACGAGCTCGAGCGCCAGGACCGCGAGGACCTCAAGGAAAAGGACCGCACGACGGGCCGCGCCCAGCGTGTCATCAACCACCCGCTCTTCAAGCCCTTCAACGGCATGGAGGCCGAGCAGTACCTCGGCTCGCAGCCCGTCGGCGAGGTCGTCATCCGCCCTTCGTCCAAGGGTAACGATCACCTCGCCGTCACGTGGAAGGTGGCCGACGGTGTGTATCAGCACCTCGATGTCCTCGAGCTCCAGAAGGAGAACGAGTTTTCGGTGGGTAGGACGTTGCGTGTCGGCGGCAAGTTTACGTATACGGATTTGGATGAGTTGATTGTTGAGCACGTTAAGTCTATGGCGAAGAAGGTGGAGCAGTTGACGCAGCATGAAAAGTTCCACAAGGTGTCCAGGGCAGCTTTGGGTATGTATTCTTCTTCCGGACTCCTCCCCTAATGCTAGAAAACGAAAAGCCTTGCTAACAATCCGCGTCTTAACAGAGAAATGGCTCACCACGTATATGGACGCCAACCCCAACCGCTCCACCTACGCCTTCTGCCTCGACACCAACCGCCCGGGCTACTTCTTCCTGTGCTTCAAGTCGAGCAAGTCCTCGCCCGTCGTGTCGTGGGTCGTCAAGGTGATCCCGCACGCGTACCAGATGCTCGGGTCGGAGTATCCCGATATGAGGGCGCTGTGTAACGGGTTTAAGCTGAGGCATCAGAATGAGGTGAAGTTGCAGATGCAGAAGCATGTAAGGAGGTAGGGGTAGTATAAAATAGGAGATGTTTAATACTTTGAGGAAGTGTTGGAGAGAGTGGGGAAAGGAAAGGGGGGAGGCCGAGGGCTAAGATAGATGCAGATGATATGAACAAAATGAGACATGAGTCTTTTTCGCTGAGACGGAGGAGGGATAAAGATGAGTTCGTCTTTTCTTTGCTTTAGGGAGTGTTTTTGGGACGGTGTAGAATAGCTATGGAATTTAGATTCACTTTGAAATGCCGAGGTTTTCTCTCGATAAAGTTGGCATTGCGCATTGGTGACTTGTTCCCTCTCTCATGCTTTGCCTTGTGACCTCCTATGATCATGATCTCGACGGAATGCTGCAGTGGATACAAGTGAATACGAGGTCATCTACTTGAATTGAATGAACTTAAAGGCCGTAACGCCGCAACGCCATGGGATATCTTCGACATACAAAACTGACCTCTCAAACCCCAGCACTCGGAACACCGAAAAAATACAAGCTCACCTCGACCTAGACATCGTCTGCTTCCTCCTAGGTCACCATCTTCTTCGCGGCTATTCTTCCATCGAACATCTGAACAAACGAACCAGACAGAAGAGGAAAAAAAAAATCACGCGGAACTGACGTTTCAGGTTATCTCTTCCAAAAGCTGAGCCATGCAGTCAAGGTCCCTCATGTAACTGGGTGGTGTGCGCCTAAATCTATCTTGAGATGGCAGACTAGCCCTAGCGTCAATGAGGATTCTAGCGACCTCCGGGTTTTCCTTGATCACGGCTTTATGTAGTGCTGTCTGTCCTTCACGATCCTTAGCTTGCACATCAGCGCCTACGCCAAGGAGAAGCTATACGGAGGCCTTTGAAGTAGCACGCGACCCCGCAGCTACATGTAACGGCATCTGCCCTGTAAGATCCGTAGCTTCTACATTTGCGCCGGCGTCGAGGAGGACTTGAATGGCTTCATCATTATCCCCCGCCGCTCCATGCAGCGTCGTCTGCCTGAATGCATTTCGGTGACCCACATTTGCGCCTGAACTGAGGAGGAGTCGTAGGGCTTCTAGATTGCCCGCCACGGCGGCTACTCGTAAAGGGGCATCTCCGCCACCAGGCTTAGTTCCCGCATTGGCACCCGCATCAAGGAGTAGTCGCACGATGTCATTACGGTTTCGAAATGCCGCTTCGCTCAGCGCCGGTAGCCCACCGCGCGGGGCAATATTCAGATCAATATCGGCTTCAATGAGCAGCTCTAGTTCGGCTAAATCGTGTCGGATTATAGCGCGAGATAAAAGTTGTGCCTTCTCGACGCCTTCTAAGGAAGCTATGTCCACGCCTGCGTCAACAAGATCCTTGACACTGGGTGTTGAAGCTTCGCCAGTTCGCAGGGTATATCGCAGAAGATGCCTCGCGATTTGCTCTCTCGAAGTATTCTGGTAATTATCCTTTGACAGATATTGACGTAGGTCCTTAAGATCGAGACCTCAAGCAATAGCGTAGTAAACAGGCGTCATCTCAAAATCATCCTTCGAATGCACATCGACTCCTTCGTTGACGAGCAACTTGATAAACCCCAGATGCCCGCTCCATGCGGCATGGGATAATGGAGTTCGCTTCGCGTGATCCTTCGAGTCAATATCCTTCTTCTGGCTCCAGAAAAGTCGTCGTATACGACGCCTTTATATATACTGAATCAAGGTATCGACAACAGCCTCGAACCCTTCTCCTGCGGCCCAGGAGAGTGCTGAATGACCTGTGAAGTAATCACACACTCCCACATCAGTGTTATCTATTAACAGCACATGTCTAACAGTGGTTGGCAGTCCGAAGTAGGATGCAGCCAAAAGAGGCGAGAACTTATCAAGCATGTGAGGATAAATTCCGGGACCCAACTGATCCAGAACCCCTCCATACACCGAATTCAGAGTGAAAATTCTCATTATCGATGGGAACAAGGCCTTCTCCCTTTCAGCTTCTAGAAGATGGACATGATGGGCCCAATATTGCAAAGTGTACTCAAGAAAGATGTTGTGGAATTTGCCCCTTTTGCATAGAAAATTGTATGCACCCTCCAGGACAAGAGTCCCTACGCAAATCTTGGCGAGGACATTATACTAGAATTTTTAGTAAATGCCTATTTGTAGGCTTCACGAGACCCAGAATAGAGGAAGTCGTCTTTGCCCAAGAAGCCATCCAACTTCCTCTATGAGGAGTGCCCATAAAAACAATCCCAACGATACATTGAAAGATTCCCCACAACTCCCTCTCGGAATTTTTCCGCGAGATAAGCAGAGCTTCCATGCAAACGAGCCCGCCGAGGCTATGCGCGACGAAGACGAGAGGACGAGAAGAGGCACCGCCCAGCCATCGCTCATTCTTCAGGTCGTTCGCGAGATTCATCGCATGGTCTTCGAATTCGTTGAATGATATGTCGTCCGTCTTGCGCACCACGTACGCATTGTAGCCGTACGTGAGCACGCGAACTTGCGGAAGCTCGGGCGGGGGGAGGGTTTGCGGCCAAGGTGCGGTCTCGCCATCGGCGGTCCATGTCGTCTCCCGGTTACCCATGAGGCCGTGGACGAAGCAGATATCGGTCTTGGCATCTGGGCAGTTGTGTAGTACTTTGACACCCACAGGAAACGAGATCCCAGAGTTCTTCCCGTGCCGGGAGGATGACAGTAGCCGTCTTAGACTACGGCTCGCTTGCAGGGATCTTATCCTGCCTCTCTGCCGCGCAATGGCATCTCTCAGCTGGCCCCCTCACCTCCATCGCCGTCTAACATGGGACGGAATCAACAGACCGTTTGCGGTGGATGGTATTTCGTATCTATTGTCAAAGCCAGACGGCTTGGGTCGGCGGGAGAGATAGATCCTCGAGGTGCATACTGCATATCGATTGGGCAGGAATCCATCACCCTGCAGCATCTTCGGCGCAACCCGCTCCCTCGAGTCGACTGGACCAGGCCATCGAAGAACGAGAGAGCGTTACAGCCGAGAGACCCACCGACTCCTCGGGAGAAAGAGGTCTTGGAAAATCCATTCTTGACATTGGAGTGAGGGCAGATAAACATTCCAAATAATCAAGATTCTATCAAAAGGTCAACACAGAGAATGATTCCACCCACGGGCAAATGGATTTTTGTGTCAATGTTGTTCATGAGTAAAAAGTAAAGCAAGCCTTGACGTCAAGAGCGGACGAAGATATTCTGGGATTTCGTCCTAATCTTATCAATCAGGGCGATGGGAAGGTGCAAGTGGATTGTCGAGACTGGGTCAAATATCACCACTTCGTCTTAGTCATTCTCGACCTCTCCTCTCACCTCACACCTCAAGTTCCAGACATTTGAAGCTAAACCACAGCTGCACCAAGACTCTTCTGAGGACCTATTTTACAAATAGATATATATTCCCTCATCAAGAGGAGTTCCCTTTACAGAAATTCACCGAATTGGCATCAATTTCTCATGAGAATCCCCGCCGCCGGAGCAAGAGCCGCCACACGCATCTCAACCCCGCGATACCTTCACTCCCCCCCTCGTCACGCCATGGCGGGGTCTCCCACAGCGAAGAACGCTCCCCGGAGGTTCGCGCCTCTCAAAGGAGGCGAAAGCGACGCGCCCAAGCTCCAAGGGATTGTTTTCGACATGGACGGCACCCTCTGGTAAGTCCCCCATCCCTCCCATAACAAAAATC
>SJVG01000851.1:0-16223 GCA_034774675.1 Scedosporium minutisporum
TGGTTAGGTTGTATGTTGGGGTGTAGGGTTTTGTGGAGGATGCGATGCGAATCTAAGAACACTCATTTATTAACATCGAAGCTAGAGAGAGAGTCTTGTTGCCGAGGAGGGGAATGTCGTTTTACCTTGTCGCCAGAGGGAGCTACGCCCTCGTATACCAAGCCCTTCTCGACATACCAAATCCACAAGGTCATCGCGCTATTAAGAATCATGTAAAGGGCCACGGCGCCGGCCGTCAGGTACTTCGTGCTCTCGAAGCCGAACTTGTAGTCCCACGCGAAGCAGGCGGCTGCGATGAGGAAGGCGGAGGAGCCGAGGGCGAGGCGGACGTCGGTCGTTGTGTGGACTTGTTTGATTTTGAGGGAGTTGAGGTAGTTTGGGATGGCATCGTCGGTGGTGTTTTTGAGGTCTGGGTGGCGCTTGTTAGATTTCTGGGAACTTCTTTCGAGGGGTGAGGATGGGGATGGGGCCGTTTACCTGCGAGACTGTAGATCGATATCCTTTCGGTCGCCATTGCGGTTGATTTTGGTTGTGGTTGTGTTGGTTTTGGAGAGCGGTGGGATATGCGTGTGTGCCGTACTATTTGGTCGTAGAGGTTTCTGAAGTGGAGGGAAGATGTGTTCGCAATGCTTCGTCTTGAGGCTCTGTGAGATCGTACAAGCGAGGTTTGGTCGATTGAAGCTTCGACACGAGCTACCACGTCGTACAGTACTTTTACACAGTGCCGAAACTGGTCCAGCACTAAGGTGCGGGTTGGCCAGTTCCTCCGGGGTTTACCCGAATCGCTACGCAACGTCGTCTCTTTGCCCAGTCAGGAGCTTCTGGAGTCGTGGTGATCTCGAACTTAGAAACGAGAGCTCCCACTCAATCCCCCCGTCTCGGAGCATCAACCCCGCCCAAGCTTTTCATATTGCTGCCGAGAGTAGAGGTTTTAAATAGCCGTCGCAATGGCTCAGGTCCCGGTCCAGATGATCCATCGGGATCCCCAGTTACTGTATGGCCCGTCCATCCCGCGAAGAGTCCTGACGAGAACCTAAGCTAACGACCCGGATCGCAGATACTGGATTCTCTTCCCCATCACCATTGTCATGGTTCGTCAACCCCTCTTGTTGCTCCACCGCCATTCTCATAGCTTCTAATCAACTGTCCTCTCAGATTCTAACTGGTGTCCTCCGCCACTACGCCGCCGTCTTCCTCACCAACGCCCCCAAGAAGCTCGAAAAACCCGCCATGCGCGAACAGCGCTCCCTCCTCCACGGCATCAGCGTCAAGAACAACTTCCACGTCCTCTCGCGCAGGTCCTTCGAGGCGCGCCGCGACTGGCTCATCCCGGCCTTCGAGTCCGGCGCGTTCCTCAAGGATCCCGACAGGAAGGGCCAGCCTGCGCCGAATCCGTTGACGGATCCCGGTGCCATGGATGGGATGATGGGCATGATGAAGAATAATATGGCGATGATTATTCCGAATACGCTTATTATGAGCTGGATTAATGCTTTTTTTAGCGGTTATGTTATCAGTATGTTGTGTTCACGAGAACCCTAAGCTTCGAGGAGACGCGACTGATGAGGACATTTAGCGAAATTGCCGTTCCCTATCACGATCAAGTTTAAGAGCATGCTTCAGGCTGGCGTTGCGACGAAGGACATGGATCCGAGGTGGATGTCTAGCATCAGCTGGTACTTCCTTTGCATTTTTGGATTACAGTCCGTCTTTAACTTTTTGCTTGGCAGCGACAATGGTGAGTCTTTGTTTATTCAAATTTTGACATCTCGCATTTAAGCGATTCATACTAAACTTTCGACTAGCTGCCAACCAGGTTGCCGCCCAGATGGGTCAGGTGGGTCCCCAGGCGCAAATGTTCGGACCTGGCCAGGACCCCGACAAGCAATTCCAGGCGGAGGCGGAGAACTTGGCAGTTGTCGACCACTACTCGGTCCTTGATGATATTGAGGACAGGCTTCTCGAGTCTATCAGGGTATAGGTTCTAAAAACGTTCCATCTAAACAAAAAGTGTACACTACAAAATCATATCCGCCAGCACCGGTAATTCGACATCTTGCGTCCGATAGGGAAGCATGTATATCGCCTTTTTTGGTTCCTAGAGACGTGGTCATGAAATCTCTTTTCGAGGGTGTGTCACCCGTCCCACCAGAGACAGGGACCCAGGCCTTCCTTTCGCATGCTGCCCGTGATCTTGTATGGTGGTTTGGGAGGATTGTCTTCGGAGCTCTGGAGGGGGCCGACTGGGGTTTGATCGTGCCATTCTTCATCTATGACTTGGATGCGGGCCATCTCGTGGTTATCGAAGTATAGACGATCCTCTTCTACGTTCCATATCCATAGTTGGTCGGAGTGATTACTATGGAACCATGTTAGATAGGCTCCCAGGGTGGGGGAGAGAGCGATTGGAAGTGTGTGGGCTAGGGTAGGGACGTACTACTCGCATCCCTCGGGGAGCTGGTCGTAGGGAACAAAGATGTCGTCGAAAAAGTCGGTTCTCACTATCGAGGATATTGTCGTTAGATTGGATTTCAAGCCATTATATTTTGTCTGTAATCTTCTCGGGACTCACGGTGAATGCCTTGTGGTGTCGAGCTCCGGATACGTGCCAGGAGCACCTCGTCTTTGAAGGGGCGGAAAACGACGAGGCGGAACTCAACTGTCGTCTTGCTGTTAGAGATGCGCTACCAGAATTGGAGAGTGACTGAGTTTACTTGCCATTGACGTTTACCAGGCCGGTTCCATGGCCTATAAGCCCCTCGGATGCCCAGAGGAGGTCATAGAAGCAGATACAGAGACCTATGTTTTGGATGACCTGGGAGACACCCTCTCTGTCAGCTACCTCCAGGGTGTGAAGAGAAACAGGAAAATCGTCGAGTTGTATACCTTGTTGGAGTACTTGGCATTGATGTTATCTTCAATGGCGACTGCGCTTTGTTTGGAAAAGTCCTCGGGCGCGATCTGGACTAGATCGGCGATTTTGGTCTGGGATATGGAGGAGGGGTCAGCTTAGGCCGGCTTAAACTCGAAATGTTGGGACTCAGAGTTTGGGGTGTGCTGACAAGAATAAACATCAAGGCTATCCCAGAGGTGTAGAATAGTCTCGGGTTGTGTGAGAGTGTGGGATGAAGTGGTTAAGACATTGAATTTGAGATCTTGAAATTGGTGACGTTCCCAATCAAGGATGAATTGTTGTCATTGTTAGATAACTTTTTGGCGGGGTGAGGAGAGCAGCACGGCAGAATTACGGTACTTTTCACCGCCTTCCTGAATTACGTTAGTGCGGCTTGCTGCTTCCTCGAATGAACAGCAAGTTGAAACAGGTGGTCTGTGCTTGATGAGCAAAGTGCTGCTAAATTTTTTCCTTCGTTCCTTCCCATTTTATTCCCTGGTTCCAGAGTTCTCCCGAGTCCAGCTCCTCGTCAAATCAATCCCCTCAGATCAACCTCGTCCCAACTCCACGTTCCATCTCACACCTACTTTTCGAACCATCGCCCTTTTCCATCTCCTTTTTCCATCTCCTTTAATTCCATCGTCTCTCCTTACGTTGACAACTATTTCATCAAGACGAAGAAATCCTTCTTCTTATAACCGGAGATTCGACTCAACACGCTGAGAAGCATCCCCCACTTGACGCCGGGCCTCCACACCCGTAACGCGCGGCAGCCCGTGTATCAGTTTGCCAGCCCATCCTCTTTTCGAGACTACAGATGCTTCTGCCATCTGGTCCTCAGGTCTAGTTCGACTCACTGGGTTTCGTGTTTCTCCTTTGTCCGAACTTCCTCCAGTTTTTCTTCTTTTTACTTGGCAACGTCCACTCTACGCGCTCTACCTCTCAGGCCTTCGCCTTTTTGACTTTGACATCGTTTCAATCCCAAATCCTACGTCCCGTCATGTCTAACTACAGCTACGGGCCTCCTCCGCCCCCCGCGCCTCCATCGCAGGCAGGCCACCAGCCGTATGGTCATCATCCAAACGGATATACCCAAAGTCTCCCAGTTCGGGGCGGAGGATCTCACTCTCGGGGACGTGGTGGCGGGTACAGCTACAGCGCCGGTCGCCCAGAGTATTCCCAGCCGCCAGCTCAGCCCCCTTACCAATACTCCTATTCTCCCCAAACTCCAGCCGCCGCATACCCTACAGATGGTAGTTACCAATCTACTCAGTGGCAAGGCGAGCACGGCCCAGCGCCCCATGCTACAAGTCATGCCCCTGCACCCCTTTCGTCGGCCAACTACCACCCCAACTACGCCCAGGCTGGCTATGCCCAGCCTCAGTATGGTTCTCATCCAGGCTACGCGCCTCCGGCTCAACCGCCATATGCCGCTCCTTACGGTGCGGCCCCTCCCCCTGCGTCACCCCAGTGGCCAGCGCAGCCGAACCATCAACCGCATAGCGGATACCAAGGCGGTCGCCATCGAGGCGGCTACCAAAACGACCGAGGCGGCTCTCGCTCCGCGTCGTCGGGACGCTCAGGCAGTTACCGAGATGACTCTGCACAGGCCGCGGGTGCAGCTGCCAGCTATCCAGCTGGTGCAGCTCCTTATCCAGATCCGCGTGCGCAAGCTCCCTATGCAACCCAGCCAGCGGCTCAACAATACCATTACGCGCCCCCCCCGCCGGCCCCGGCGGTGGCAGCTTCGGGTACTGTAGCAGGTGCCCCTGGCCATCGTGACCCTTATTTCGGACATGGACACGGAAATAACCGACGTGGTGGTCGTGGAGGATCCCTCCGAGATGGCAATAATCGCGGCCGCTTCCATGGTGCTGGAGATAAGCACCGCCATAAGAAGCCAAACGGGACTGTGCAACAGCAGTCGAATAACGCGAACAAGCATGCGGAGCAGCCCGCTCACGGAAAGAAGAAAAAGCGCAAGGTCAACACACTTGGTCTAACACCGGGCGATGCCTCGGGCTCAGAGGAGGAGGACGACGAGGGTGAGGAGAAGAAGTTGAGCAAACTCATGGGTAACGAGGTTATCGAGTAAGTCTATGCTCCGTTCCCCTTTCCGAAGAGGAAGACTCCACGGTGTTGCGTCATCTCCTGCTAACTAGTCACTTGCAGAATCCCCGACCTGGCTGCCTATATAGCCGAACGAAAGAAGAGATATCCCACTAAGGCGCGAGTCGAAGCGAAGAAGGCCGCCGAGGTGGCGCAGAAACAGCAGGAGGATGAGGAGACATCGCGTCTAGAGCGTGAAGCCGACAAGCTTCGGCGTCAGCTAAAGAAGGTCGAGTCTTCGATCAAGCGCAAGCGTGAACAACAGGATGAAGGAGATGAGATGAGAGATTCAACCCCTGAAGAGGAATCGGACAACGATAAGCCTGAAGTTCAGTCTAGTCGTGCTCCGGATAGTGCCACCGCCGCAGCCGCCGCGGTCCCTTCTCAGCCTGCCAAGAAGGCAGATATTACCCGACATTGCAAATATTACTCTACGGGAGGCAGCTGCGGTAAGAAGGGCAAGTGCCGCTTCGTTCATGACCCTGCAGTTAGAGAAGCAGCCATCCGCGAAAAGGAAGCCAACAACGGCCAGCTGACCATCAAGCAACGCTTGATACTGAACGATAAGGACCAGGAGGACCTCACCGTTCTCGAGTCTATCCAGTATCTGAGAGAGAAGGGGCTCGTCAAGACGACGCCAGCTAGCAAGCCTGGCAGTGCTAATGCTGCTTCCCCTTCATCGCAGAGCTCGCCGAACAAGCCAAGCAAGCCACCCAAGCCAGTGGGTAGCACCTTGTCGACGCTCCCGGCTCCTCCTCCCTCACTGCCCGCGCCACCTAACCGTCGCGAGAACGGCGCGTCCGCCCGCTCTAGCAAGTCTTCCAGTTCCAACGCCGCCCCTTACGCGGGCTGGAATTTGGGTGGCTACGGAGGCACCGGCATCAAGCCAGAGGACCTGCCCTAGTACCGCACGTTCTCTTGACTCTAAAAACAAACATCTCTTCCCCTTTGAACATTTTCTTCCAGTTCGGACAGACTTGAAAGTCATATTCTCAGTTTCTTTGCTTTTGTGGGTCGCGAAGTCGTTAGCATTTTAGCGTCACTCTTGTTGGGGGCATTGGGGACGGTTAGCCATGTACATTCGGCCTTTCTTTTTTTTTTTTTTTCCCGCCTTTCTTACGTTTATTCGTCTTTCGTGTGTTTGCGTCATGGTGTTGCGGTGGGCGTGTGCATCAATACTAGGAAGACAAAGGATCCTTTAGGCGGAGCTATAATAGAATGGAGACAGATGCAGAGCTACACAGCTTGATTCACTTTCTCGATCCCCGAGTGGCAACTACAAGTCGAGACTCTTTATTAATTCAACATCCCTCTGAACAGCCATGGTACTAAAGGGGCTTGCTTCTTGTCTGGGACGCTTCATGTGTTTCCTCAGGCCGTATTGTCAGCCTTTTTTTCACTGGACTCCCAGCAGCTTGCTGGATGGTTTAGAACTGGGGCGGCTTTGAGTTATTTTGAATCTCTCTTGTGAATGATCAAATACAAGTGTATGTCTACTAGTTCTCGTCGACGGATAGACCTTGTTCTTGCTGATAACTTTTGGGGCGTATGGGCCTAATATCCTCCTAGAACATGTAAACCCTTACAGCTGTCTATGCTCAAATAAAGAAAGATGTAAATTATGTTCTTGGATTCAATATTTACAATGTTGACACGACTCCTAGAATGCAGCGTGAGATACAAAAAGGAGGACTGAAAAGATAAAACAGACAATAAAGCACAACGAGCCGACTCCCGACCATTCCTCTTCCCACCTCCACCCAAACCTGGACCGGACCCGATTCCGAAAGAGAAAAATTAGAAGAGTAAGCGAACTCGGCAAGGACAGCGCATAAAAAACAGGCAAGGAGCAAGAATCTTTAAAGAAAAGCTGTGATGGGATTGGGTTTATTTGAGAAAAACGCCGTCGCTGATGCCCTGGATAAGAGTGAGACAAAAGGAAAAAGAAAAGAGGCACCCCAAGAGGAAGAAGGTTAAGAAAACAGGAAAAAACATGGATATTCGTTGAAGTAGGGAAGACTTTGCCTCCGGGAGATCTAAGAGCACTGGATTAGGATATTCGTCGAGGCCGTGAAAAACTGACGCTATGTACCCGTTGCAAAGAACAAGAAAAAAGGGAATCTTCAGAGTGTAAAAAAAGAAAGAAAATTAACAAGATAAGAAAGCCATGAGGAGAAGAAGGGGTAAGAAAAGAAGAAAATAACAAATGAAAAAGAAAACAGAAAACAAAAGAATTCAACGACGACGCAAAGAGTCAAGCGCCTCCCGTTTCCTCCTTTCCTTCTCCAACTTCAACCTCTTCTCCAACTGCTGTTCACGCCAATCATCCTGTTTAGCGATATACTCAGCGCGTTCTTCCTCGTCGTCGATCTCGTCCATGCCAGCCTCCATATCCGAGGAACCGTCGTCGGAGTAGTAATGGCGCCCGGGCATACCGCCTTCATCTTCCTCATCATCGTATTCGATGAAGTCGCTCATGTCGTCGTCTTCTTCCTCGTAGCGAGAAGAGCGGCGGCGCTTGTCGGAGCCGTAGCGAGACATGGTGGGGTTGAGGATGACGCCGCCGGTGGTCGGTTTCTTCTTTTCGGTGGAGGGGGCGTTCGGACGAGGGCGAGCAGTGCCTGCGTAGCCTGTGGTCGGCGGCCTGCGGATCTTCTTGGCGGGCTCGGGCTCGGGGGCAGCAGCAGCAGCAACGGATGGTTTCCTCTTTGCGGTGGTGGTGGTAGAGGAGCCACGGCGAGGGTCTCTCGAGGAGGAAGAGGAGGAGGGGACTGCGTTCGGCCGGGATGACGTGGGAGCGGTTCTGCTAGGGATGGGTTTTCGCGAGGCGGTGCGGAGGTCGGGTTTGGGTTCATCCTTTTCCTTCTTCATGGAGGGCTTTTCAACCTTCTTGTGCTGGATCTTACCGACTTGTCCCATCGTTTCCTGGGCTCGTTGGGCCCGGGCCATAATCTCGGCGAAAGATCCCTTCTTCGGAGGCCTTGCTGGAGTCGAAGCAGATGCGGGCTTCGAAATACCAACTGGCTTAGCAGGCGCCGATGAGGGTCGTGAACTGGCTATTCCATTATATCGCGAGGAGGACGCATCGGGTCGGGACGGGGTACGCGAGAGGGACGACGAGCTAGTCTTGTTCTCGAGGGGCCGGGATGAGTTCAGCGGACGCGTGAGGGACGACGAGGGCTTATCGTCGGGCCTCGCAGGGAGGGAGGGGCGAGCTAAAGGGCGCGACGCAGGGGTGTTTCCGGACCCCGTCTTTAGAGACTTTGCGGGATCTCTGCGCAGTTCCTCGTCGGGTTTCCGCTTGGGAACAGGGAACGGTCGGGGGACGGGACGAGCGGGGCTTGATGATGGCTTCTCGCCCGTGATTTGGGCGAGGAGATTGCCGATTCCACTCTACGGGGGGAGCGGGGAGATTAGAATCGTCTGAAGGCCCCATAGGTGCGTGTGGGAAATGATTCCAAAAACTTACCGCCATGCTGGGCTAACGTCCCGTTGTGGAAGATTTCAAACCTAGAAGAAACTGTTTCGTGGGGACTGCGAAACAGAGTCGAAGGGATGAGTAGTCGTAAGACCGAAGGGAAGGGAAGGAGGCGGGTGTGATATATTAGGCCCAAGCCATCGAAGAGGACGCTTTATAGAAGGCGGCTCCCGAGTTGTGTTGGTGTTGGGGGTTGTCACGAGCTTTTTCGGCAAGAGTGCCCTAGGCAAAGCGGAATCTCTCTCCGGTTGTATGTGTGCGGAAACTGGGCTGGGGAGTTTGAGATGCGATCCGCAGTGGAGGGGCGTCAAATACCACACGGCGAATAATTAGAAAAAAATAGGATTTTTTTTAAGTGGAATGGAGGGGAAGACAAAGCAAATGCGAACCGAAACAGACGGGTCTTTAAAGGGCGGAAGGGGTAAAGAATGAGGAAAGGTGCACAAGAGCAAGGAAAAACGAGCCGGCGGTAGATGTGGAATGGGTCCGGTTGTACAATGTTGGTTGTGAGGCCGAAAATCTTGGGCAGCCACATTTTTTGGTTATTAGTCATTCTGCCCGGCCACCGTTGGCGCCTCATTTTCTGGAGATGATGTCTGTTGGCAGTGTAATGGGGTGACAGCCTCGGTGGGGGTCCAGTTAATCGTGATGTCACGTGAGCACTGTCCTCTTCCAGCCCAGACGACATCTTGAGTTTGGTAGGGAACCAGTATGATAAGCGATAAGTTGCATTCTCCTATCTTGCCCCGGAACGAAAGGCGGAGGTGATATTGGTTGTACATATCCGTGCTATTTTTCCCGGTGAGACGGCATAACAAAGTTTTAGTCACAACTCTCCCTACCACTCCGCTTCTCGCAAGACGATGGAAGGACACTCACCACGCAGATCACCGACGTGAACGTCGATGATCACGGTAAGGCCCCCAAGGCCTACCCGGTAATGCGGCGTCCTTGGTCTCTTGGCTCACTTCTCTCGATCGTTTACTGCCCCGTCCATGAGCTGTTTGGGGTGAGCCATCCCAGAGGGACGAAGTGGGCCACGTGCGTAACTTCTTCTGTGCCTGCAAACTTAGTCAACGAGGTTCGTAGGATAGGCAGTAGTGTCTTGATGCGCAAGACCCTTAAAAACCTGCCGTAACGCATTTTGTCCTTGCGCTCCAGTTGAGCTGCGGCAGATCTTTCTGAGCATACAGAAGTTCTTGGCATCTGAGTGACTGCTGATACACGATTTATATTCCGACTTCCACTTTATCTAATGGATGTCGAGAAAGGATTTTTCATTAAGAGCGAAGTGAATCACAAATCAATGCAGTAGGGCTTCGTCCGGGTGCTTTTGTGCCTTTCCCTCCGCCCCTTGACTATAAAGAATAGCCTAGAACCTAGTCCACCCTCACCTTCATGATGAAATGTCCCTTGACGTGGCCACCAATAGCCACCACAGACTCTACCTATGCGTTCGGTTCGAGAGTATAAATCATGTAGTCGCCCGGCGGTGAACTATTCGTTTGCGAAGGACTGTAGGAGGTTTATAATAGACCCTTGGCTATTGAGTACGATTTTTGAGACCAAGCTGGCGCTCCCCTGCCACCTACGGGGACGTTCCGATCACCGGGTCGGATGGGGTCATCAGGCAGATGAATGTTTGCGCTATCGGGAATTGATATTAGATCTGAGAAACGGTTTATATGTACGAGGAGCGTGACATCCAATACTACCGGCCACGGCAACCTGACAAGTTGGAGAAAAAAAAATTAAAAAAAAAGAGGAAAGGAAAAAATCAGAAGAGGTGCCTTATAACTCCAAAAAGAAAGAACAAGAAGCAGAAATATGAGGGTTATGCAACTCCGCGCCTGGCTCAACGATCTCTCGAGAAGAGCTTGACTCGGTCAAGAGCGAAATATGGGACGCTTGCGTATCGAATGATCTTGGGAGAGCTCCCATGTTTATGACCATAAAAATCGTTTCTTTTTTCGACTTTTATTTTAATTTCTTTTTCGCGTTTAATTTAGCACAGGAGTTGCTAACAGACGTTTGATCTGGACGCGCTCGAATTCCTTCCTAGGCTGACCTGTTCCCTCACCAACCGCCATATCAAGACAGTACTTCGAATTAATTTGGCTTCCTCGCAAATACCACCGAGGGATTCACGAGTCAATTCTACAAAGCACGAGGTGACTATGTGCTATGTATGATATGGCACTCCTGGAGAAAATCTCGGCATCGTATCACGCATCACCAGTGTTGAGAGATACTGCGGTTTAGGACCTTTGAACAGCGGAATAATTGTCCCGGCTTTTGGGCCTGGGCGAAAGCCAAATTTCAAGCTATTCCTCCTAAAGAGGAGGTGGAGGTTAGTGTTTCACCAACCAGGCGATATGTATGATCCCGAGGTGACGACTCGAAATGGAATGAATGAGATTATTGGTGTCCATAGTAGAGGTCATCACCGGTTGCTCAAGTGGAAAGCAGCAGAAATGAGTCTCCGGGAGTCAGAAGTAAGTTTTTTATCAGGCGTTTTACTCTCGGATATAGGATAGAAGTGAGAGCATGTCCCGCATCAAGGTTGGCACTGATGGATATGACGTTGACGGGGAAGCTCATGGAAGGTACGAGCCACCGAAGGGTCCACGGTTTTCTTTATTTGAGGCGGTTCTGATCATATCATACGTGAGACTGAGGGGTAACCTTGAGTGAGAATTGGTCCGAGTCTTGTCTCAAACCGGGAGGTCGGGGTCGGGAATAGCGAATGCAACCAAGGGAGAGAGACTGAGGGTCACGTCAGAGAGCAAATATGATCCTGATATAGGGAGAAGTAGCTAGTCCTGTATATCCGGATGAGAGGGTATTGAGACCCGGTAATTCCGATCGTTCTAGGATAGGCGTTGGAAGAGCGTTTGTGTCGAGTTGGTGTAAGCTCGGAGTGGACGTCAGATTTCGTCGCCTTCCTGTTAAAGAGGACGCCTGTTGACAGATGGACGAGGGTGTCGAGATGCAGGGACCAGTGTCGTGTGACGTGACAATGCATGTGGTAAGTGCGGTCCCCAAAGTCCAAAATTAGCAGGCCCTTTGAAACCCTGAAAATTCCCGTGACGGACAGCTGCTGCCTGCCGACATCAAGACCGAAACATTTAGCTGATTCCCGGTCGCATCTGCCTGGCGAAAGGGAAGACAAGACAGACCCCAGAAACCTAGAAACCCATTTCTCCCAACGAGAGAGTTTCAATGTTCCATTTTGTTTCGGCCGCCGAAGCGTGTGACTGGCTGAAAAAGTCGGGCGGACGAGGCATAACGTCATGGTACATCATCACAAGCCTTACCAGGGTGGTCAGGCACCATCGCCAAGCGGCATTTCTCAGCTTCATGTCCTGCAATGTCCTAGGGGACTTTTTTCGTCTCACTCACCCCGCCCCCACCTCTCCATCCTGGAGGACGTGGCGAGTCGCGAGTTTTCCAACCCGTATGGCCTGCTAGAGATGACCGCCTTTTCGGTCTCGAATGGGGAATACTAAGTTATCTAGAGGATGCCCTTTAAACTTTCTCCTCTCATGGTATTTCATTCCCCACGTGTAGTTAGTCTGGAAAGAGGATTGGCTGCGCCGCGGAGTAGAGCAGCCACACGACGCCATGAGACTAGTAGGACACAACCACCACGGGTGATCATCCACCACCACCTTTGTGGTTCCTCCTCGACATTCCGTGCGTGTACTAGACGAATCTATTGGCCATATTCGTGGATGTGATGAAGAGGGTCAAACTTGAAATGCGAAGAAGAATGCGTTTGGAGTGTTTTGCAGGAGCACGAGAAGGGAAAAAGTGGACGTGATGCTGAGACAATTCGCTGGGGGAAAAAACGGGAAGGAACCATCCAGGTCGCACACTATGCCAGCCCAAGTAATTCCTCGTCTTGGCATCTTCTCCTTCACAACAACTCGCATCATTATAGCATCTGCACTTCGTTTTCTCGCGGCATATAGAGAATGCATCCTGCTCTTCGCGTCTGATAGATCTTCACGATTTTCCTGCCTTTCTGAATTACCCCATCACATCTCTGCTGACCTCGGAAAAAAATCAAGAAAAACCATGCAACTCAGCCTTGTTTGCGTGACCGCTTCTGACAGACAACACCCTTGATCCTGTCTCTCTCCCACTACTCAGCATCCGCCACAAAATCTGACTTTGCCTACGGCAACCCGGCATTGCCGTGACGCAACAATCCAAGAGTCTTCATAGAGTTTTTCCTATTGCTTTTTTTTTTACAAATTCCCTAGTCATCAAGTTATATATTCTGTCGCTTTCGTGGCGTGCCCCGATCTCTCTCCTAGCCTTCTTATTTTTCCTTCTCGTTTTTTCTTCTTCTCCCTTCCCTGGCCCCTACGGACCCTACGGACCCTCGATCCCTTCTTGACTGGGGCAGGGTCAACCAAGAATGGCAAACTCTATCAGGCTTGGTCTCCTCGCCGGCCTATACGCCACCCTGCATTTAGTAGCGGGTGCGCCGGCCGGTGAGAACTTCCAACATGTGCTGGGCTCCGACCCCCCTCAGCACGATGCGACACGTCCGTCCAGCTCAGGCCAGAAAGGGCTACGCGGGCGGTTTCTACACATAACAGGTATGTCGCCTACATCTTCCTTACTACTACCTCCTCCTCCTTCTCTTCCAGAATGACCACTGTGAGGCTCCGCGGCAGAAGACTAATCGTTCCTCTTCTTTTTTTACAGATTTCCACCCCGACGAATTTTACAAATCCTACACCAATATCGACAATGAGGCTTGCCACCGCCGGAAAGGCAACGCCGGTCCATACGGCGCGGAGCTCTCGAGCTGCGACTCACCCAGATCTCTGGCAAACGCGACGTTAGAATGGGTGGCGGCGAACCTAAAGGACGAGATCGACTTCGTAGTATGGACGGGCGACTCGGCGCGCCACGACGGCGACGAACTTTTACCCCGAACAGCAGCCGAGGTACTCCGATCGAACAAATACCTCGCCGACCAGATGTTCCGCACCTTTGCCGACGACCAGAACCCCCATCGATTAGCGATACCCGTCATACCGAACATCGGAAACAACGACTTCCTCCCCCACAACATTCTCCTGCCGGGGCCCAACCAGTGGCTCCAGCACTACACGGAGATCTGGCGCTCCTTCATCCCCGAGGAGCAGCGCCACTCGTTCGAGTTCGGCGGCTGGTTCTCCGTCGAGGTCATCCCCAACCGCCTGGCCGTTTTTAGTCTTAACACCATGTACTTCTTCGACCGCAACGCTGCCATCGACGACTGCGTGAATCCGGTGGAACCGGGATACAAGCAGCTCGAGTGGTTGCGCATCCAGCTGGCCATTCTGCGCACGAGGGGTATGAAGGCCATTCTCATGGGCCACGTGCCTCCCGCGAAGACGGACAGCAAGGAATTGTGGGACGGAACTTGCTGGCAGAAGTATAGTCTCTGGCTGCGCCAGTATCGCGACGTCATTACCGGCTCGATATACGGACATATGAATATCGACCATTTCGTGATTCACGATACGAAGGAGATCGATATGGACTTTATCGGCGGAGCGGCGGAGGAAGTTTCGGATGAGAGTGTCGACTTGGACTTTGGCGACGAGGATGACGAGGATGACGAGGACGACGATGAGAACGAGGACGCGGACGACGAGGAAGATCTCGAAGACCTCGTGGAACCGAAGAAGAGGGATTTAGTATCGACGACCTCGAGCAAGGGCAAGTATCTCTCTGAACTCCGCGACATGTGGGCCAAGCTCCCACCGGTCAAAGTCCTATGCCAAGTAGAACAGGAAGCCGAAGCGTCGGATGTGGAAGATCAAGGAAAGAGGAGAAAGGGCAAGGGCAAGAAGAGGAAGAGCAAAAAGCAGAGGAAGAAGCAGCACCTCAAGAAGCTCGGGGGCAGGTGGGCCGAGAGGTACCACGTGTCGCTCATCAGCTCCAGCGTCGTCCCCAACTATTTCCCCAGCCTCCGCGTTTTCGAGTATAACATTATCGGACTCGAGGACGTACCCAGGTGGAGTCCTCCCATCGAGGGACTCCCATCGACTCGTCAGTATACTGAAGAAGATTCGGACCTGGTCGATTTGCATCAAGAAATTGAGCTTGCCAAGTCGATACGAACGGCGGGCTCCGGCAAGGGAAACAAAAAGAAGAAGGGCAATAAGAAGAAGGGTAAAGGAAACAAGCCCAAGGATCCCAGCCTCGTCATTCCCGACCCGCCTTCGCAGACGGCTGTTCCCGGACCAGCGTATTCGATGCAACCCCTCACCTTGACGGGTTACACACAGTACTTCTCGAACCTCACGGACATCAACAACCTACCTGCCGACAGCGATCCTAAGCGTAAGAAGAAGCCCGAGGCCAAAGAATTCAACTTTGAGGTCCAATACAGCACGTTTACCGATAAGGTCCTCAAGTTGACCGACCTCACGGTGCGAAACTACGTCCGCCTCGCATTCCGCATGGGTCTGGCGGCAGCCGATGAGCAAAGGGCCAAGAATCCCAATAGCTCCGTCGAGGATGAGCCTGATGAGGATGACTTCGACGACGAAGATGATGAAGGAGCCGACTCGCCAGACGAAGACGTCGAGGAGGAGACCGAACTTGTCGAGTGCGAATCCGTCGATGGCACCGCTCTTAAGAAGAAGGATAAGAAGCGGCGCAAGAAGGAGTCGGATCGGGCGTGGCGCCGGTTCGTCAAGTATGCGTTTGTGAGTACGGGGGTGGAGGAGACTTACAACTTGGTTGGAACGAGGCGAGATGGTGATGATGAATGATTGCTTATGATTCTGATGACTTTTTGGATTCCTCTCATCTTCTTCCTTTTTATTTTCTTTTTTGCCCCTTTGCTGAATGATTCCCGATGGCCATTTTTTGTTTTTTCATCATTAGAAATATATTTTGCATTGTTTTGGACGGGGTGGGATGGAAATGATCTGATTCTAGATAAGACAATGAGGGGAACACGAGGAGGCGAGGAGAGGAGGGGCACAAGTATTTCCATGCGGGACCGTTGCACATACGTTGTTCTGTTTTATCGATTATCAATTATCAATGGAGGGGTAAAGAGAGTGAGAGAGATATCAAGCATTCATTCGGGCCAGGTTGAGCGGGTTGAGTGGCATACTTTGTATTGAGCTTTATCTGGGACACAGCATCTGCATCTTGGCATTGATTCTTCCTTGAGAAGAGGAGAGTTTTGTCTGGCGGTATTTTGCTTTTTCTGTTTCTGTGGCTCGGCGTTTTATCCGTGGGTATTTATGCTGGTGGGTTGGGAACGTAACTTTTTTTTTACAAGAAATTGAATATTTTTTCAAGAAAATTCTCCGTCAGAAAATGTCGCGGAAGGAATGGAAGGAAGTGGGAATCTCGACAGTTACGAAGATTAGACAAGTGATTGCGTGCTTGTCTAACGCGAGCCGCTCTACCTTAGTAAAGTCAGCCCTATTATGGAAAACAACTAGAGACCACTTGGAACTAATCACACATAGAAACCCTCGTATATTGAATCCGCCTTTCAGAAACATCTCAGAGAAAGACTACCATGTGTTACCTACCCTCTTCCCTTGATCCTTTCAATCCGAGTCACTATCATGCGAGTCCGAAAACCCATTAAACTCCTCCTCACTACTCTCCTCCTCCCCACCCTTCCCCTCTTCTCTTACTTCTCTTTCCTTCATTTTCACTAATTCTCCCACTTTCTCTCCATCCTCCCTTCCTCTTCACATTTTCCCC
>SJVG01000852.1:0-16184 GCA_034774675.1 Scedosporium minutisporum
AGGATAAGGGGTATGAAGGAGGGGGGGATATCAGGATGGATCAGGGATGTTCAGTGTATTAATGATTTGACGCTTTCCTTGTTTGGTATTTGGGAATACACTACACTCTTTTTTTCGATAGTTTCGGCACCTCATCTTTCTCACCCAGAGTTCATGTGTATCAAAGGAAAACAGAATGAATATACAGGATATCTTCTTTTAAAATTTCGAGATACTCGAACATTCCAAAATCGCCGCTCAATCGTCAAACCCAGCAAATTCCTCCTCCGCCTCCCCACCCTTCTTCCCCTTAACCTCGCCCACTGCCATATTCCGCCTCCTCACCTCCTCAATCAGCTCATTCAACTCCATCTTCTTCACCTTCTCCTCCTCCGTCATCTTCGCATCCGTCTCCGCCTCCTTCCTCTTCCTCCTCTTCTCCCTCCTCGCCGTCCGCACATCATCCTTCTCCTGCTTGCCGCTCCACGCCTCGTTCTTCTTCTTCCTCTTCTTCGAATACTTCGACGAATCCGGCACCTCGCCGTTCGCCCTGGCCGCCTTCTCGGCCTCTAGCGCTTCCTTGCGCTGCTGCTCTCGCGCCTTGTCCTTATACGCGTACGTGTCCCAGTCGACTTCCTGGCTGAGCGTTCGATCGCCTTCCCACTTCTTGACCTCGGGCATCTTGGGTAGCCGGAGGAGGCCCCAGGCGTTGCCGAGGTCAGCCCAGTCTAGATCCGCGATCCTGAATATGGAAGCCGCCTGGTGGTTGGCGTAGCTGCGGACCCAGGAGACGAAGGCCTTTTGCGCCTTGTCGTGCAGGGCGCGGTCGGCGCGGAGGAGCTGGCGTATTCGCTCGGACGCAGAGGCCGCATCGTTTGCAGACACCTTGACAGCTGGCTTCTGGAGCGGGGAAATCGGCGTTTTCCTCACCCCGAGAAGAGTGACGTATTCCTCTTCACGGCCTTCGTGCAGCAGCACCACGGCCAATCCTTTGCGACCGGCTCTTCCTGCGCGCCCGCATCGGTGGATGAAAGCCTTCGTGTCTGACGGAGGGTCGATTTGGACGACGAGATCGACGGAGGGAAAGTCGAGACCGCGGGAGGCGAGATCGGTGGTGAGGAGAATGGTGGGCGACACGCAGGTAAGGAAGCGGTTAAAGTTCTTTTCTCGAACCTTGGCCGGATGCTTGCCGTGGAGGCAGAGGAGGGAAAAGCCCTCGGGCAGAAGCATGGGGAGTATGTGCTGAAAGTAGTCGACCGCGGCGCACGTCGACAAGAAAATCATGCTCCGCTGCGGTCGCTGCTGGAGCTTCTCGAGGAGTTGGCAGAGGAGCGGGAGCTTGTGGCTCGCGGGCCCTGTGAGATATGACATCTGGAGACTCGCCGGCACTTTTCTGTCCTCGATGACACCGCCGTCCTTTAGGCTCTTTACCCTGACTGTGATTTTCACGGGGTTCCTTAGCCCCACCCTAATAATCTCACTAACGGCATCGGAAACGGAGGCGCTGAAGAGACCGGTACGGCGCTGCTTCGGGAGGTGACCGAGGATTCTTTGTAGGTCCGGCTTGAAACCGAGGTCCAAGAGGCGGTCGGCCTCGTCAAGGATCAGCACTTCGAAGCCGGCGGCTCCTTTACAGTGGACGTAAGGGGACGCCAGAAGCTCGACGAGTCGACCGGGCGTAGCAACGAGCAGGTTCGGAGAATGCCTCATGAAGAAGGCGAGGTCTTGCGCCGGCGTCGTCGTTCCACCCACAAGTAGCTGCGGCACCACTACGGGACTCGCCGCATCGGGTCGCTTTTCTTCTTCCTGGAGGTAGGGGAGAAGCTGGGCTGAAGGTTCGTGGAACTCGAGCATGGAGAGGAGGACGGAATGGATCTGGGTAGCGAGCTCTCGGGTAGGGCTCACGACTATGGCCGCTACATGATGTCGTTTGAGGTCTTCGATACCGAGGACCTTTTTCACGGTGGGCATTAGGAAGGCAAGAGTCTTTCCGCTTCCAGTAACAGCCTGAATAACATTGCTTCGTTAGCATGTTGTGTGTTGTGTTGTATAAGAGAAGAACCAGAGGGGCGCTCCCAAGACGGATATATCTACCTCAACGACAACGTCAGCTCCGCGTTCCAGGAACTGAGGAAGACAACTGGCTTGCACAGCCGTCATCTTCCTGTAGCCCATGCTCGAGGCATAGGACTTCATCCAGTCTGGGATGTTGACGGCATCCCAGGACCGAGGGTCAATGCCAGACTTTTGCTTGCTCATTGTGCGTCTGGCGATGCTGCGCTTTGATAGTTGGAAGGAGGATACAATTGTAAAGCAATCTCGATCCTCGTGGCACAAGGAAAGAGTGCCCTTCTATACGGGCATGCAGAACAGCTCCGAGTAGATTCCTACAGGTACAACTTTTCTACCAAAATAGCCCCCACCGAAAAAAAAAAGTTGCAAAATCAAATCCAAGTCGCTTCGAGGAAAAAAAATGTGGAGCCAGTCCCGATAAGGTTCCGATAAGAAACATGGCCCGTGCGCGTAGGTTGGCAGTCACATGTCTTTTAGGTTCAACAGACACAGCAGTCACTGACAACATTGCAGATTCCCCAGAAAAGGGGCATCAATGTCCAGCATCTTTCCAATCCTTCTAACATTGGGGTTCAAATATTGGAGAAGACGAACTCAGCAGGAAATTCACGAATTTAGCATCGTCAAGATCTTGCGTTGATGCGAATGAAGTGGCAATGACGGAACGATGGTTCTGGAAAGAAACAGCTAATGATGACACGAGACCTAATTGCGGTCAAGAATAGGTACATCAAATGTACTTTTGTCGCCAGCCGGAGAGTTTTTGCTACTAATGTATTAAATGTATTGATAGTGTACTCCAACAAAAATGGAAGTAACCGTGGCGGTTTTAGCGGCCAAAATTAGTGCCAAGTACACCACGAAGTAAGTGGGCAGGCGAGCTGGAGGAAAAAAAGCAGAAACGGCAGGAGAGCATGAGGGAAGGAAGAACCGCCAGAAAAAAACAAGGACGGAAAATTTCTGCTGCCCGACCCAAAATCCCGTCCTTTCCAGCGGCCTCCGATGGGACTCCGTTCATCGACCTAAATTATAAAGGTCAATACACTCTCTCTTTCCCTAATAAATGCTTAGACTCCCCGGTCTGGCATGTCCTCACACTTGCCCTGCCACTCTCGTGACGGGCCCGACAAACCCGCGCACCTGCACCCTCCAGCAGCAGACCCAGTGACGGAATCCCTCAGCAAACTATACTACTTCTATACAGTCCTACTCCGAGGCACAGGCACACCTTCATCTCCCTCCCACTCCACACCGAATCATTATCAGCAGCATCATGCGGCAGAGTCGGACTCTGCTGCCCCATCACCTCTAGTCACCGTGGATCCTACTACAAGCGACGGCGAATCCGACCCTCTCACCTCAAATCCGAGTCCGAGCCACGCCGCCAACGGCCGCGGCTACTTCCACTCTTTATTCCACTACCTGGTCCCGACGCCCACTCGTTCCTCCAGGAAAGATACCCATCTCCGCTCCACAACGCCCTGGTCGCTACCGCTACTCACCCTCCAACGCTCTTTCGTCGGCACCCTCTGCTGTCCGGCGCTTCCGCCTTTGGAACTGAACATGTCGCTGAGAACACGGTCCGCCGTGCCCGCGACGCCTCGCGTCATCTCGCCGAGTCCGACCCCGTCCGAATCGGAATCGTCCTCCTATTTACCTCCCGTTACGCGCTCCGCTGCTAGGCGAGCCGCCACGCCTCGACCCCTCGAGGAAATTACAGACGAAGATGACGACGCTCCGCAATCCCGGAGATCCCGGACGAGGAGTCGCTCTCCCATGGAAACAGCGCGTATCCGGCGCCTGACCTCGTCTCGTCGAAAGTCGAGCTCCTCATCCACTAAGCGCCCCGACGTCATCAAACCGTCCGAACCGATCGTCGCCAACGGCAAGACTACTACTCCTACTACTACTGCTACTACCGAGGTGAACGGTCACCTCGCGCCGCCGGCGCCCGCCACCCCGCTGGGCTGGAGTTGGAGGGATTTCAGTCGGAGCCCGAGCCCCCTCGGCCTCATCCCGATACACCGACACTGGCGCACATTCGTCCACAAGCACGAGGTGCCCCGCAAGGCCCTGCACGTGTCGATCGGTTTCTTTACGCTTTGGCTCTACATCGGCGGCACCCAAACAGGCGCCGTCGCGCCCTGGCTCCTAGCGGCTCTAATACCCATTGCCACGGTCGACTATCTTAGATTCAACTTCCCGTCGTTCAACCGCATATACGTCATGGTTCTCGGCGCCCTCATGAGGGAGAGCGAATACTCGGGATGGAACGGCGTCATCTTCTACCTCCTCGGCGCCTGGATCGTCCTCTACTTCTTCCCCAAGGACGTCGGCATCATGGGCGTCCTGCTCCTCAGCTGGTGCGACACCGCCGCCAGCACTTTCGGCCGGCTCTACGGTCGCTACACGCCTAGGATCCGCCGCGGAAAATCCCTGGCCGGCTCCTTCGCGGCCTTCCTCGTCGGCGTCGCTACGTCCTGGTATTTCTGGGGCTGGCTAGCGCCCAAGACGGGACCTTTCCCCGGTGACGAGACGTATCCTTTCATGTTTAAAAACATCCTACGACTCCCCAGCATCTTTTCCAACGCCTTGGGCCTGTCCGACACCCAGGCAAGCATCTCGGGCAACCTCGCCCTCGCCGTCATGTCTATCTGGTCGGGACTGGTCGCCGCCGGCAGCGAGGTTGTGGACCTGTTTGGCTGGGATGACAACCTCACCATTCCAGTACTCAGCGGCATCGGTATTTGGGGGTTCCTCAAGATTTTCGGTTAGATTTGGTGGCGACATTTTTAGGGGGCAACCCTTTAGAGTTAGGTTCGGTAATTTGGGTTCGGTAATCAAGATGTGTATCGTCTGAATTTACATATGATATCGCCCCACACCTGGACTGACCATCTCTCAACTCTGTCCTGTTTCTGTTTACCTGTCGTTCTAGTTCTTTTATTTTGGAGAGAGAAGGCTTGGAGTCATCTTGACTAGGCGGTCTTTGGTTAGGGGAAACAACCACTTATGAGTGGAGAGGAAGGTGCAAAGACTTTCTTTCAGCCAAGCTCTCATTTCGAGGGAACGCCACCCTCCCCCCCATCCGACCGAGAGGTTCAGGGAAAACGAAATACGTTTCATGGGATGAAGATATGATGGGACGTCCGGAACAGTGGGAATGAAGGGCGGTAATTAATCTGGGGGTTCGATTTTATTTCCTTTTGTTTCTTCCTCTCTCACTCTCTCTCGTTTTTACACATGTAACATTAAGAAAAAGCTTATGGCGGAACTGGGCATTACAGACACACAGCACACGTAGATAACTTGCACCTTGAGCTATTTTTCCATTACAATAGACATGATTTGCATGAAGGCTGAGCATGGCGCCCTTGAAGCTGAAGTCTTGTGAGATTCTTCCCCACAATGTCTTCCCCCTTCGTCCATCTCATGAGGGGCTGAAGAAAGGCGATAAACGAAAATATCCACTTCCGAAGTGAGCTACGAAGTATATCCATTACACTATACAGTCCAGACCTAACGAAGCCTGCGCGGTCTATGTGGTCATCTGCGCTATGTAAATTGGGTGCATGTGGTGCTTTACACTAGCGCTCTAATTAGACTAGGTTTCTTTTCTTGGTCAGGATTGTTGTGATGTTCTCTTGAGGTCGGTTCTGATTCGGTTCGGTTGTGTGTCTTTACCGGAGAGAGGAAAGAGGAGAGTAGATCGGGTGTTTCCGCAGGGGCTTCCGGTGGGTTGGACATGCTTTCCCTCTGTGTTGAGGAGGGAATTGACATAATTGGCATCAGATCGGCCCGGTGCTGGACAAAGCCTCGGAAGCCCGGGTATGGAATTCATGAGGGTTTTAGGAGGCGTAATGTTGGGAGTGAGTTGGTGCAGGCTTGGAAGAGGTTGCTGCGATGTCGTGCAGGTTTTTGTGGAACCTGGAGACCTGGAGCCGAAGGGATTCTGATCAATTGATGCATTAATGGTGCAGGTAAGGGGAGGGATATATGTCCAGGAGGATGCTATCGAACTTGGCATCATTGGGACTGCAGACTGCACTGATACTTCGTAATTGCGGATGATGGATGCTCCACGGCGTCCCTAGCTAACTAGGATATCTGACCCCGTCGTACAGCGTACAGCGTACAGAGTAAAACAGGGTTCCTTCGAGTGCCACCTCATCTTTGAGGTAATATCAGACAGAATAAGATAAGATCTCAAGTATACTTACTATATTGATCCCTCATAAGTCCCTGTCCACAGCTTGGCTTCAACGGAAGGAAATAAGGTGGGGAATAATACTTCGATGCTCGTAATATTGCGACTGCGGGGCGAAAGTCGTGCCTCCTCAGGGGATCGGCGATGATGTCACTCAAATGGTCGACTATAAAATACACTTTGACAAGAGAAGAAAGAACAAGACACAGAAACGATGTAGGCTTGAAGGGAACCACAGGGAATCGATACTCGGCCTATTGGTTCATTGGCGAGTCAGAACTTCACGCAAAAATGTTATTTGTACGACGGAGGTTTTCTTCAGAATTACATGTCGAATCCACAGATTAATGCAATTGGTGTTTAGACGGAAGATCTCCGACTCCCTGGCTGGCCTGCCCATACCGTTAGGCTATTGGAGCATCAACTTGTTCCCCAACACATTCCCGATCATGTGCTCCCCAGAGTCCGCTGGGCCGCGCACCAACGTTTTTAGCTTTCTCGTGCGGAAAGCGGGGGAACAAGCAACTGGAGAAGCCCACGCTTACAGGCGAACCTAGGCCGGAATGAAGCCACGATGCGCTTCATGTACGAAGTAACGTCCTCTATACCCTCCTTCAAAAGCAAACAAGCCACGAAGTAGAATATTTCACAGGGGGTAAAGGTGGGGGGGGTCTGTATATCATCGCTTCAAAATGAAAGAGAAAAAGAAAAAGAGAGAAAAGAAAAAGTAAGTAAAAAGTGAAAACTAACAAACAGTCCAGGTCAATGGCGCGGCTTATAATTCTCTCCTTGCGGATTAGCCTTTCAACAAGCGTATATTCCCTGCATCTCAAGGGTCGTACATTTCTGCAACCCACATTACATTAGATCCATTACACTTTTTTTTTTTTTCCTTTTGATATACATACATACAGATCCACTTACTGTCGGTGTCGGGTGGACATGAAATCTATCTGTATACCACGATGGAATCAAATGTGTCCTGCCGTCATTGGACCCGCCTAATCCCTCCCGGCATCGTCCCCATCCCTTCCAGAGGCATTGGTGAGTTGTTCTCTGCCACCTTGTGCGCTCTCGCTGTGCCCAGAGCTGCGTTTTCCGCTCCAGAAAGGGGGCTCGTTGGCTCGTTGGCTCATCAATCCAAGACATGCACCGTTTTCGTGGCAACTCCACACACACACACTTTTGACACATACATCCACACAACACACACACACGCATCCACAAACGCACAACACGCTAGAATCATCGTGGGTATGGGTCGCGGAGCTCGCCGAAAGTAGGCTGGTCGGCATGGATTGAGCTTACTGAGTGGTCAATCTCTCTCCAGGCCCACGATTATGTTCTTACCCTTCCGACAGATAACCTTGATCTTACGAATGGTATTTTATTAACGCATGGCCGCTCGAGGATATAAAGCTCTGTCTGGCTCGAGGTTCGCCTTCTGCAATTCCCAAGATATCTACTGCCAGGAAAGCTCTATACAAATTCTCAGGGGTCGTTGTTCGGAGATCCTCAATGCTCGCTCCCGCTCCGCCATGCTCAAACGTTCAGGACTCGGAGAGCTCAGACAATGCAGGGAGAACCGGGAAACGACATCCAGCTCACAGCGCGGAGTTGCGCTCTCCAGCACACTTCTAGGTCGAGACACGTGGGGAAGTTGGATAACCGCAGATAGAGTTGCATATAGACAAGGCTGCCCTTCACCAAGCAAAGCTCTGTTGCACCGTTTTTCGCCCTGGCACCTACCAGCTCCGATCAATGGGGGTGCGCCACCGTCCACGTACATCATACACACCAGGTCGTGTTACGGTGGGTTCGCAGGTGCCTAGAGACTGCTCTCCGAGCGCAACATTTGAAGTTTATACCAAAACCGCTTTCTGAACTGCCTGTTGAGGATGACCTCGACCACTCCCTGACTGGTATAACTGGTCACTCTTCCTAGGGGATCATCTCCCAAGTATGCTCCCTCCCATCACACGCTCTCCGGGGATTGGCTCGCAAAGCCGTTGTGGCAAACCGATGGGCGGGGGGAAACTTTTTGCTTTTGCCGACCACTGCCGGCACACATCTACTCTGCAGGGCCCTGACGACAGTCATATGGTCAAGATACAACTCTTAAGGGGGTTCTTCGGATCGGTTAGGCGCGTCTGTCCACACCGGCTTCCACACTTCACTCCCTCACAGACAGAACGGACATGTCACGGAGAAGGAGAACCAAAAATTAAGGTAGACGTGAACAGCTAGAGAGCGCATCTACCCGTGTCACCTCGAACTCACTTCTACCCGCCAACGAGGAAGCGGCCTAATCCGCTACCATTTTCTTTAACGCACTTGAAATCTTGTTCCATTGACACTGCCAATATGACACCCGAAAGCGTTTATCGGAGCAAGAGATCGCCAATATTATCAACGCTCAGAAGCAACAAAAACGGTAAGCTTGGAAAGATGCAAGCTGCAATGAGAAAGGCCGAGATTTCTGGGGTACGGCAATACCTCGTACTCCACTCCTGCTTCCACTCTCGATCGCCCTCGATCAAGAGCCCATCTGGCACTAATAGGTTGGAAATTGCGAGAATTTTGGCCAATGAGTGCTTCAAGAAAGAGCCGAACTATTGATGGGAACCCAGGCATTCGGGGTCTGCCTGTCTCTTGCCACACAGCCCAGCTACACCAGTTTTAAACGGAGGGTCCAGGTAAAGTGCAGGCAAATGAGCCGAAGTCGCCTTCACCAGCAAGGTTGTGTCAAGAGCAAGAAATCGGTAGGCAGGATCCATGCTACGGGCAGGCACGGAGGACTAAGTGGAGGCTGCATGAACGGAGGAGGAAGCTGCAGAACGCAGGAGTAGTGTACTCACGTACGTACCTAGGGTACCGGGCATCTTGGGATGGATGCTCCTGCTCTTTCGTCTCTGATCAGCATTTTTCACCCAATGGAAATGCGGAAAAATGCCACTAAGGCTGGTGAATGGTTAGTCGTGAAAATTCCAGAAGTCGCGCTGGAGGTCGTTTACGGAGGGATCGAGCACGAGGTCCGACTTTGTAGTCTTTGATCCCGCAAGCAACCAGACGGATGGTTGGACGGTTGGTCGGTCTCCATGCCCCAAGATGTTGATGGCGGGGTACGTCAATAATAGGTTGGGAACGTCAATTGGCGGGCTGGAGAGCCAGTCCGAAGAGAAATTGCTGGTTTGACAACACATCCTCACATAAGAGACAAAAAAAGAGCCCGATTACCTGCATCTCTGCCTGACCAAGAACCCTCACTTGGAAATTCTTTCTTTGGGATGATTGCGTCCGCTCTGTTCCGCCATCGCCTGGATATACGATTTTCTCGATTCCAGCGCCTTTTTTCGTGTTTTTTCCTTGCCGAATAAGCCGGTGGGGAAAAGAATCAAGGCAAGTCGGCGAACAAGCCGGGGATAGGAAAAAGCAGGGGCCTCTCAGGCCCCCAGTTCAAGGGTTCCGGCCAAGACCGGTACAAACGGGGCCGTGAGATAATCCGAGCGAGGTGCCGTTTCTTTCTCGACATTCCACCGCCTTTCTTGGGACGACATCAAATCCCACCTCCGTTGAGTTCCGTTGAGTACACTCCACCACATGCTGCTCCCGCCCCTTCCACACAATTCTTCTCACAAGGCATAATACTCTGCACTACTTCGGACTCTACCCAAAAATACGTATACGAAGTACGTATATACATATACTTCGTACTTCGTCCAGACGCACACTCAGTCGTTATCCTCTTGACAACCGTCGCCATTGAAATTCCAATCCAGTGCGCCTTCTTAGCCTGCAGCTTTTAGGGCAATGGCTAGCCTGGTTGGGCAACAATAAACCAGGGAATCTCCTTCCCCTCCACGCCTCTCATCCCTCGAAAGTTTGGGGACGATGCTCAACCAGATCTTGTTTAATGGTCCAAGTGTGTCCTTTTCTTGGTACGCTACTCCCAACTCTAGGTGCAGCAAACAGGCCTTAGTGTCAGGTCACGATGCGGTTCTACTCGATTGCAGGTTTGGAACTTGAATAGAACCTGTTCTAAGAATACCTGAAGCAGGCGTGATGGGGCATCGTGTTGCAAGTATCTCCAATACCGCGCCACGCCAAAAGCCCGTTCCCCAGACTTCTAGCCCTCATCGAATCTGCCCTTCTACATCCACCCTCCCTATTGAACCCCCCTCTTAGCTTTCTAGTACGAAGTACTTTTTCAATTCTTACCTTTCTACCATATCTCGGCCCAGATAAGCCCTCAGTAGCTCCTTGTTTTGTGAATTGGGGTCATTTCCCTGTTCCAGTGTTCCTGCCTGTTTATGGTGGGGGAGGAATTGAGGAGAGCTGCCCCGACTTTTGCCTTCTAATTTATTGACTGGTGTTTGGTGCTTGCCTCTTTCGAATTTCGGTGACGTTGAGCATTTTGGCTGGCTGGGCTGGGCTGCCTTCCAAGTACGAGGTAGATCTGCCGGGCCAGAAAGATGGAGCGGTCACAGTCTCAATTCTCACCTTTTCCCATATTCTTTTTTTCCAAATGTCCCCCCCATTCTTGCATCAATGAGCAAGTGATTCTTGCAATTTGATTCTTCAGATCCTCTCCACATGTACCTTGCTCTTTTCAATCGTCGACCCATGCTGCAGCTGTAATTGCATGTTCCAGTCTCACCGTCTGCTTCTAGACTACAGTCTGCGTCTGTGTCTGCGCCTGCGCCTGCCAATCCTCATCCTGCGCGTCCAAGGGATCAAGGGACGAAGGGCATTAGTCGAGGCGTGTGCCTAGACATAATCAACGGGGCAATATGTACAAGGATATCGATCTTCGGTGGACTGCCAAGCTACATCGCTACATTGATCAATTGATGGGCTCACTCACACATTCTGAACTAAACACAACCACAAAGCAGCCCGCGGTGCCTGGCTCTGTCATGTCCTGTGTCCTGTTCAATGTACGTTCCTTGCCGCAGCCCAGCCTAGTGATTCTGCAGGTGGTGATTCTTGTTTTTTATTCAATTTTCTTATTCTTTTTTCCTTTTCCTTTTCTCTTCTGTGGCGTGCCCTTGCTGGGAGGCATGGGTGACTGGGACTCGGTCTGAAAACCCTGACTGAGAAGCCCAAAGTACGAAGTATGCGCAACGTGCTCGCATGTCTTACACGCACATCTGGCAGCTCATTTTTTCCACATTTCCCCCCCTTCTCAACGTACCCAAGACCTATACGCACACACAACACACGCACGCACACGCACATCAATGATACACTACGGATACATCAAATTTCCACGGAGCACCATGGATCTTGACATCTGTTGTTCTTGTTCCAAACTAAACCCAAGTACACATCACCCATCATTCAAGTCCGCCTTGCAACACGGGAGCCCGTCTTCCTCCCAATGATTGCTGCCGTACAGTGGCGGCCTGCTCATTTCTTCCCCCAAGTACTACTCCATACTCTCTACCTACTCTACCCACATACGTTTGATGCTCCAGTTTAATCCGGATCTTACGTTCTGCGTCCACTACCCTGCCCCATCATGTCCGCCCCCTTGTCCCACGCCATCGCTTCTGTCACAGGAAACCTTCTTTGCCTTTCAAGCGCTTCAATCGTACTAGACCGCAATCGTCTACTCTCCCCCACCTACATACAGCCTTAGCCTGCGTCTTGTCCACTACCAATGTCACTACCAGGGTCAGGGCTAGTGCCAGTGCCGCCCCCAATTTGGCTATCATCAATCCATCCATCCCGAGAAATCCGCTTTTATATCCGCTACTCACGAGCTGATGTTACAATTTGCATGCCGTATCCGTCTCCTCTTGGACTGGCGCTGTCTGCCCCGATCCCTTTCTGTGACGTCCAATCCTGATCCACGTCTAGACTCGCTTTTGCCCCGTCTAGCCGTCTATTCGAAGTACCTCCTCCGTGTCCTTTTTCTCTGGGGTTTACGTCCTTCATACCCTTTCCATTTTGATATCTTTCTTTATTTTTTCCCTTCCTCTGCCCTTGGTGCGTCACCATCTAAGCCATCCATAATATGATATTTTTCGCACCCCCCCTTCCGCTTCCAACCTCTATATTGGTACACGCCCCCATCCCTGACCAACATAGCAATTTTGACTTCACTCCTCAGCATTAGTCCCGTTGTATCGTTCCGAGACTAACACGCCCAACACCCTTTTTCCTTTTGGTCTTGGGTGAATGGAAGCTAGCTTGTCCACGGTCCCACTTTCCGTCCTATCAACCTGGTGTAGTTCGTTTTCCCATATGCTTGTGCCGTAAGAGATTTCCAATTCCACCTCCCTCGAGGCCCATGCTCCATACTGTCTCCTCGTTGGCTACAAACGCATGCTACGTCCTGCGAGGACATTCACGATATCTCCAAGGGGGGGTGTGGGGTGAAGGAAGTGAAGCTCATGGGCTAGTGCTCGAGGTTTGCTCTCGCTTCCACACCCCCCTCTCATCTCGATCCATCTCTGAGCTACGCCGGACCTTCTTCCTCGTCTCCGCTCTACGGTACTTTGCAAGGCCGTTCTCCCTCTACCGCGAGTCCGTCACATCATGCCATGGCCCTCCTCTCCTTGCTCGAGCGGGGGGCAAGGATGGACTTGGCGAATCGACTCCGAGCATCCAATGCCTCCGATCACGAGATGAGGAGCCCAGGAAGAGCTCCTGAAAAAGTATAAAAGGGGCAGTTGTGATCGAGTTGGATTCATCTTAACCTTCTCCTCTTTTCTTTTCTTTTTTTCCTCCTTCTCTCCAAGTTCCAAAGGTCTCTCCTCTCCCAGAGTCAACTGCTTGTCTTGAACATAATCCTCAACTTGTCAAAACACTCTTCCCAAGTAGCACTTAACCATACACAAAGTCCTATCACTCTTACTCTACCCTTAGCATAAACCAGCAAGACACCTCCACGAAGCCTTCTCTTCTCTCGTGGCTATCTTCCCACGTGTGTTCCACTACAGCTCCCTGGACAACTCAACCATTTCTACTTTCCTCCCCACTTTAAACTAGTTACGCATCCCACACACTTTTCCCGCCATCATGTCTACCCACTACACTCCTGCCTATTCTCTGCCCGTGCGTGTGCCCACCAAGGGCGGCCAGTACTCGGGGTATTCCAGCGCGTACTCCGTTTCCCCACCAGAGGTCGATGACGACCTTAGCTCCACGTCCGGCGTTGCCTCTTACAGCAACAGCGGATATGACTCCTCTTCTTATGCGGGAAGCGGCGACTACGAGAGCGCCCACTCCGCGAGCGGCATTGATTTCAATGAATACATGCAAGATCGATTTGCTAGCACATTCAATCCTATCCCGCTCGATAAGAGCATGGTCACCCAGGCGCAAACGTAAGTAGCTAATTTCAATTCCCGTCTAATTTCGTTCCCGCGCTTGGGAATTCTTGTCAGCACTTTTCTCTTCGGCCAACTCTCCACCTTCGCGGTTGCGAGGAGAATTGCGAGGGGTAAAAAGCAAAATTGAGGGAATTGCCCGTGGAGACACGGGGAGCGAGCCGAGAAATCAAAGCTAATTGGTGCTTATAAATGCAGGTCGGGACATCTGAACGCTAAGCATCGTGAGCTGCTTGAATTGCAGAAGAAGGCGCAGGCTCGTCTTGCAAAGACTCGCGAGCGCTTCCAGGATGGTCTCCGCGATGCTCGCGAAGTTCGCGAGGATCTTGAATGGACGGAGAAAAAGATCAAGTGAGTTTTCTAGAAATCGCCCAGTTTTGATTGTATTCTGTGCATCATCCCGTTCGTTGCCAATTGGAGGCTACTGCTGTTTGCGCAAGCAAACAAGCGTGCGTTGGCGAGATCGAGAGATACAGATCAATCTTTGTATATTTTGCGGCTTTCGAAAACTTGGAAACTAACGAAAATGCGCGAACAGGACGCTCAAGACTAAGGCGGCCCGCAAACACCCCAAGGAGTTCTCTAAGGCCAGGACGCGATACCCCTCGCCTGAATAAATGCGCTTTGCCTTGGTCAAAAAGGAAAAAAAAAATTGGGAAGCGCGGCGGCAGCCATGACGTTGATGATGATTTTGAGCCTCATTTCATTTCACCCCCTGGTTTATACGCGATTGCGACAGCCCCCACCCCTTTGTGATTTAAACTAGCACACGCACACACACACACCCCAGGTTTGGATTCTGCAGGAACGGAAAAACGGGATACCAGCGGATCGGATATTTTACCGCTTTTTCACACATGGATGGGTAGTTTATTTTTCTGCTTTGTTTTTGCACACACCCCCCTTGCCCCATCTGTTTCCCCCACACTTTTTGCGGTCAGAAATGCTTGCGGACAGCATTTTTGGTACTTGCGGACGGACTGGGAGATCGTTAGGCGCTGACCACAGCCCAACTCGGCACTATCTGCCGATCTGCAGGTGCAGAAAGGCGCAGGGGCCTGGGAGCTGTGGATCGCGGCTACCGTGCTTTCTCGGCCCGCTGCTGGAGATTGCAGGTGTGGAGGAGGGTGTACCTCCGAATGGAGGGGGAGGGGACACCCAAGATGGAGGGCGAAACGGACAGGGGGCGCTGGTTCCACGAAGTTATGACTTATGATTGGATGATTTTGGATGATTTGGCGACGCATTCTAAAAGTACACCTCCTCCATGGGGCGCTATTTCTGGTAACATTGGCGCCGGGTATGTGGGAATGACAGGGAATTGTGACAAGCAGGAAAAAGGAATGGGGGTGGGAATTGGTGGGGTCCCCACGCTTTCTGCGGATTTGGGGGGGAACGACTAGTGTCGAAGGCCAGGGTAGGCTTCCCTTTGGGGGCGACGGGGGAAACCTGGTTTCGCTCCCCGCTCGGCCGAGCAGGCGGCATGGGACCTCTCTCTTCGGGGATGAGCCTGATCTGGAAGCAGAACAGATTCTGGAAAACTGTGAGCAGTTTCTCTTTCGGGAAAAACAGAAAGAGGAGGTAGGGAAGATGACGGTGAGGAAAGGGTCAGACGGATATGGTACTCTTTTTGGGTTTGGCGGGTTCATGGGAGGCTGGTTTCAATAGTGTGTGCTTTCTTTGCCTTCCTTCTTTCCTCCGTTTCAGACTGTATTAGGGTTAAGATTGGGCTGGGATGGCGGTGGCTCTCTGATTTCTCATAGTACCTGAAAAGCATCTTGCTCTGTCTTGCTTGTGTGCCCATAAAGCCACGACCCTCGTGTCCTTCCCTTGTAGATCGTCTCCCTGAGATGACGGCAGCCCTGGAGTACACTTCCATCATGTGACATGCTTTGGTAGGTACCCTAGGCTTTGTAGGCTGGGTTCGAAGCTAGGATGGGCCAGAGCCATGATGTAGGTGAGGTCGGGCACTGAGACGTGAGGATGCGATCACGTGACGCAGCATGTTGTCTAACCTGAGTCTGCAGGTAGCAAGCGTTGTTCATCGTCGCGTGTGCGTGTGCGTGTGCGTGTGCGTGTGCGTATGTAGCCAGCACATATGTCCGTTGGATGTGCAAACATGTTTGCAGTTTGGGACCAAGGTAGCTTGGGCGTTGGAGGACAAGTGTGCTCTTGAACGCATGCCAAAGTAGTTCGTTTCCTTGCTGGGTATCTTGCCCAACGCCACGAAGGACTGATGGAAGCACTTCACAGCTCCTTTGTTCCCCTCGATCCACTAAATCCACCACTTCCCCCAAGGAAAATAAGGGGAAGAAACAGAGGGAGTTCAAGATCCAGGATTCTTCAAACTTCCCCCCGAATACCCATGCCCCTTCGCAAGCCACGACCCTTTCCCCGCCAACCCAGCAGCCCTCTCCAGCTCCGCCCACGGATTCTCGTTCGACGTCGGATCATAATACCCCTTCCACCACGGCCCGTCCTTTCTTCTCCCCTGCCCCTGTGCGTATCCACCGCCACCGCCGGGATGACGGTCCTGCTGCTGGGGCCGTGTTTGAGGTCTAGGCGGTAGGCTAACGGGGGGAGGAGGG